>BDJD01002384.1:17659-28060 GCA_002564525.1 Rosa multiflora | reverse complement strand
TGTTGGATGATCATGGTATATGGCAAACTGAACCACAAGAAATACAAGCAAGTCTTTTGCGATATTTCCAAAATATCTGCTCAGCTGAACAAGTGGATGAGGAGGCTATTGCGTTTGTCACTGTTGCAACCCCTTGCCGTGTAACACCGCAAATGAATGACGCACTACTTGCTCCATATACTAATGAGGAGATAAAGATGGCTCTTTTCCAAATGCACCCATCAAAAAACCCTGGACCTGATGGTATGTCTCCTTTCTTCTATCAAAAATATTGGATTGTAGTGTGTGAAAATTTTGAAGATGTTTGCTTAGCAGTCAAAAATTTGCTTGAACTTGGAGATATGTGGTCGGACTCCAACCATACTTATCTATGTTTGGTCCTGAAGATAGCTTTGTGTAATGTCATCTGCAGGATTAGTTCCAAAGTTGTAGCCAATAGACTCAAGATGTGGCTTCCTGACATTGTCTCTCCCTTGAAAAGTGCTTATGTACCCGGTAGACTGATCTCTGATAATACCCTAGTGGCAAACGAAGCAGCACACTTTATGCACAAACTCAGGTATCAGGAAGAGGGTTTCTTCTCTTTAAAACGAGATATTAGTAAAGCATATGACAGACTTGAGTGGTCGTTTATCTCTGCTATGTTAACAAAGCTAGGTTTTGATCCTAGTTGGATTCAGATCATTATGAAGTGTGTTACATCTGCTACTTATTCTATCCTGCTTTATGGGGAGCTATCTCTCAGGATTGCACCTACTCGAGGTATAAGACAGGGTGATCCACTTTCACCCTATCTGTTTATTTTATGTAGTGAAGGATTGTCAGCACTTATCTCGCAGGCAGTCCAGCATCAAGTCATTCAAGGACTTAAAATGTGCCCTCAGGCCCCTACCCTTCACCATCTTTTCTTTGCAGATGATAGTATACTCTTTGGCTTTGCTATTATGGCAAAGTGTATGCATTACAAAAGAATCCTTGATATATATGAAAAAGCTTCAGGCCAGAAAGTAAGTTTTCAAAAAAGCAGTGTGGTGTTTAGCAACAATGTCAATGAAGTAACGCAGCAAGAATTGGCGGCTATTTTAAATGTTCATTGTGTAAAGGAGCATGATAAGTATTTGGGACTACCTATGAAAGTAGGAAGGTCCAAGTTTGCTATTTTTGTGTACATAAAGGAGAAACTCACAAAGAAACTAGTGAATTGGAAGGCAAAAATCCTAAGTCTAGCTAGAAAGGAAATCCTCATTAAAGTAGTGGCCCAAACCATGCCATTGTATGCTATGAACTGCTACCTCTTACCAAAGAGCCTATGCGATGACATCCATCAGTTATGTGCTTCATTTTTTTGGTAAACACAGATGATGAGAAGAAAATTCATTGGCGTAGTTGGGAGAGATTATGCCTAACAAAAGATGAATGAGGAATGGGTTTTAAAAATGTGTTTGCTTACAACTTGGCCATGCTAGCTAAACAAGGGTGGAGGCTGCTTACTAACCCAAACTCATTGATTGCACGACTTTATAAAGCCAGGTACTATCCAAATACTTCCTTTTGGGAGGCAGAGTTGGGTGATTCACCATCGTTTTTGTGGAGAAGCATTCTCCAGGGAAGGTCGGTACTAAAAGCAGGAGTTCAATGGTGTATTGGTGATGGGACACAAGTTAACATTTGGAATGATCATTGGATTCCAGACTGTCAACAATACTTGCTCCACAAACCATCTGATTGTGTTTTTGAATTTGTTTCAGACTTGATTGATCATGATACAAGAACATGGATGTCGGCTGCAGTTTACACTATATTCCCACCCGACATTGCTTAGAAGGTTGTTTGCATCCCTTTGAGTCGTCATAATATGGTTGACAAACTCAGTTGGCATCTAGAAAAGAAGGGTTTTTTCTCCGTCAAAACAGCGTACTGGATTGCCATAACTAATGTGTTAACAAATAGTCTTGCTTCCACCTCTCATGGCAATACTTATCGTGCTCTGTGGAAACGTTTGTGGAAAGCCAATGTTCCGGGAAAAGTTATAATATACATATAGAGAGTGTGCTCTGACTTACTACCCACAAGAGCCAAGCTTTTTACGAAGGGGTATAGGGGTGACCTTCGTTGTCTTCTATATTCCTATGTTGTTGAAGATATAGCTCATGTGTTGTGTAAATGTCCGACTGCGGTAGAAATCCTCATTGTCACACCCTTCCACTTAGAGCGTAGCCTACTCCCTAACATTGATTTTAAGGAATGGATGCTTGACCATGCTTTGCATCTAAAGAATGAGGTTTTTGACAAGCTTTTGATGTTTCTATGGGCTTTATGGCAGAACAGGAATAAGATAATTTGGGAGGAAAAACATAAACCGGCCAAAGACCTGTTACTAGCATCATTATCATGGCTAGAAGAGTTTGGTAAAGCTACAAAACCTGAACACATGTCTGCACCAAAACAGAGGCAACAATGGAAACCAACACAGGTGGGTAAGCTTAAACTAAATGTTGATGGTAGCTTTTTGCCTCAAATAATGCATGGTGGAACCGGGGGAATACTGAGAGATGATATCAGAAACTTTCGAGCTGCTTTTGCAGTCTCTGTACAGTCAGTTGCCTCGGCCAAACATGTAGAGTTATGTGCCATTGATGAGGGAATTCAGCTGTTGAAGCAGCTGCAGATCAGCAGCGTTGTCATTGAGACAGACTGCTTGGAAGCTATTCAAGACATTGCTGAAACACACTTTACTCATGTACATACTGAAAGCCTTCTTGACAATATCAGAGGTGAGCTACTTTCCAGGCCAAACATCATATTGCAGCATGCTCCTCGGAGTTGTAACAGAGTAGCACATTGCTTAGCTAATTATGCCTATAAGGCTAGAGCTAGCTCCATTTGGCTTGATCATCCTCCTGCCCTTATTATGGACCTGATCAAGTTTGATTGTAACCATATGGGATAATTTTCCCTCTGCAATACATCTTTATTGATTCAAAAAAAAAATTAAATATTAAATATTAAGAATACCTATTAATTTCACATATAAAATAATAAATATACGTATATTATAACAAAATTTTGCAGAAACGTAAAGGACGTAGTCTTCATCAATGAAGTATTGCTTTGGCAATTTAGTATTTTGGTTACCATAGTTTATCGTTCTAAAGAATATTTTGGTTATATAGTTCAATTTTTTGTGATACTCTTCATTTTATTTTAATATTTTACTAAAGTCTTATAAAGGTCATAATAAAAATTTAATATTACTATTTAAAATTTAAAAAAATTTGTTATTATAAACGTATCGGATTAGCAAATACAGATTTAGATTTAGCTATTAACGATCTGCTGAGTTATTGGATTAGGATGGGTTGAAAAATTTTGTTACTAAATGGATTCAGATTTAGGTCAATCCGCTTCAAATCCGGTCTATTTACAGGTCTTGAGGCAGATGCAAAGGTCTGAGAATTGACGGGTTGTGGGATCACTACCGGTTTTGTGGCGACATATGATGCTAACCAGTTTTGGGGTGGCGTGGTTGTTGCAACTGCCATTAATGGTGGTGTAGCATGGTGGTCACTAGATCAAGATCCAGTTCTCCTGGCGATGGTTGGGTGGCAGAAAAACAGTGCGGCTGTTGGCTTGCAATTGGTAAGTTGTTCAGGTGGTGGTGGTATGTTGGTGGATTTTGGGATTGTGTCACAGGTTGGGGGTGCTCTGTTGACACTATTCTGGTGGTTAGCAATAGCAGTGTGGACCGAGATGAGTGTTGTGGTCGTACGACAATGCGTTCTGGTAGCGGTAGCGATAACTAGGTTGGATGCGGTGGTTGCAGCTTTGATATATAGGGTTTTGGCTCTTAAGCTGGGCCGAACTTTGTTAGGGCCTGGGGATGGCTTACAATTTTCTTTTTTACTCTTAATTATTTTAGTTGGGTTTGGGAGATTGTAATATTTGTGACTCATTAATTTTTTGGTAAAGAGTCAGCAGGTTCTCAAGATTGAGATATGTCGCCATAAGTACCTGCAGCATCTATGCCATTTTGATATTCGTAGGTGTTGTATATAGTTTTGGATGTGCTTCATTGTCTCTGAAAATGTTGAATTATGTAGGTGATGGCTCTTTTGTTAGCCCTATATGACTATATGAGTGAGTCATTGTATATAATTTTGCTCGTCGGTCTATGAGTTGACATTTTTAATCATTAAAATAAAAAAAATAAAAACTAATAGTATCTCTTTTTTTCTTCTTCCTTTTATTTATTTATTTATTTATTTGCAAAGAATTTAAACATGATGGCCGAAACTACTTTGAAGTTAGAATTACCTTTGTATCAACTATACACCGTTTTGATATGATTCCTAATTTTGGCGAGGATGTATTGCTTCTTAAAATATTGCCAAAACCTATAACAAAAATGGCCACTCATTTCACGCCCTCACAATATTCCAAATTAATAAACTTTGCCCTCAAGTTCTCTCATCGTGATTCTTATTACAACATTCTCAAGTAAGTTGTGCTACTCTTAATCTCATTACTCCACACACTCCACGTGCTAAGGGTTGAACACTGATGACTTAAAATTGTAGCAATAAATATATGAAATCCCTATAAGTATTTGGTACATAATGTGTATACTTTAAGATGTGGTGGCTTGAGGAGTTGAGGGCTCCATGAAAGTCTACGTATATATTTGTTAACATCATAAACTAGCTAGGGACAGGTCGTGTATGTCTATCCCACTAATTATTGGGATCCCGTATCTCCAATTTAGCTTATAAACAGATGATATGGTTAGATATTGGTGTTTAAAAAATCTATAATCTGTTCATCGATCTATGTCTATAGCGACCCCTATCTCACTAAAAACTATTGTGGAAATGCCTATAGCCATGTGATCCATTCCTTACTTACATTCGAGATTATCTCAAATCATTTCATGGCCATGCTTGTTTTCTAAGAATTTGCATTATTGTTTTGTGGCCGGCCCTCTGACTTAATATTTTTCTTTTGGGTTGTACATTAATTTGTCATTTGACTTTAATTAAAAAACTAACTAGTCACCAAATTCTATTTGACCCTTCAAAATCGTTAGGCTAGCTAGTGATTCTATTACGTACATAGGGCTGTTACTCTGTTAGGTTAAGTTTGAAGTAAGCTCTAGGTGTTGTGTCTGTATTCGGATTTCAGAAACAAAAATGGGAGATTGTTGAAGGAGCAACAACCATCGTACATTTGTTGTAATTACACGACTCGAACAATGCGTCATTTGGTCTTAATTTCGCACCATACAACGAATAAAACTTTCCTTTCCGATTTACCATTGTGGATAGTTAATTTTTAAAACAATTGATTAGGTAACTTTGTCGATGGACGTTGATCGCGGAAGACGCGAGACTCAACTATATATGAAAACAAAAAAACAAGCTGTAAAATCTGTCTCTGGTGTTTTCTGGAAAACTGTTAGGTAGATGGGGGAATCTACAACTAGAATACAAGTAGTAGTCTGTCATGGTGTATGTATCAATTAGTAGCAGCACCGATTTAAACATGCCATGGTCGACAAATTATCAAGATGTCCTATGTACCGACCTATTAATTTCTTCTTGCAAGATGCTCTGCGAGACTATGTAAAGTCAGAGAGGAAGAAAGAGATGGGAGCTAGGGCTTGATAGGAAGAGCCGAATGAGGGATGCGAATGCTATTGGTTTTGTTTACTTTTTATTCTTTCTTTGAGTTGTGAGTTTAGCTAGGAAAATAGATGTGTCTCTTTGAGTTGCATTTTCTTCTGAGCTGTTGTTGAAGCAGTGGCTTAGGTTAGAGTCATTAATTGGAGTTGTGCACGTCGGAATGGTAAAGACTGAAGAGTCGAGTATTAGCTAAATTATCAGCAATGGAACACTAATGCTGATGCATTTTGGAGACCCAACACCAGCTTGCCTTTCATGTGGCTAATTAGCTAAGGTGTGAGGATTATATTGACATGTTGGATACGTGTGTGAGAGATTACTTGATGCTTCTATTAAAATTTAAGAGAGACGCAATTCAAAAATTAATATTTAAGTCAAGTTATTGATGTATCGAATACACTCATAATTAAAGAACTTTGGCCTTTGGGTATGGATATGGAGAGGAGTCCCCAGCTTCAAGAACTTGGTTAATATGCATCACTACTGTTTTGTGGTATATTTGGCATGCTAGAAATCAAATCAAATTTGAGAGCAGGGCATTTTCAGTTCTTGGAGTTTGTTGCCTAATCTCAAGGCATATCCAAGCAGCTAGTCGATTTGCAACAGGTCATATGCATAATACAATTCAAGATCTACGTATCTTGAAAAGTTTTGGTGCTTGTTGTAGACTGCGACGTACTCCTAGAGTGGTTGAGGTTAATTGACATCTCCCCAATATTGGGTGGATCAAGATTAATTCTGACAGCACTTGGAAACATGAAGAGGGTATTGGAGGATTTGGAGTTGTCTTTCGTGATTATAAAGGTCAGTTTATTGGTGCTTTTGCTTCTAACTTGGATATTCCTAGTTCTATTGCACCAGAAGTAATGGCAGTCATTACGGCTATAGAGATTACTTAGCTTCACGATTGGAAACATATATGGCTAGAGGTAGATTCATCTATTGTATTGGATTATATTCGCTCTCCTTCTTTTGTGCCTTGGCAACTCCGAGTAGGTTGGTTAAATTGCTTATATAGGATCTCACATATGAACTTCAAATCTTCACACATATTTAGAGAAGAGAATAAGGTAGCAGATGCTCTAGCTAATCATGGAACATCTTTGTCGGAGCAAGTATGGTGGGATATGCCTCCTCAATTTTTCTGGTCGTTCTATGAGAGTGATGTTTTGGGTCTTCCACAGTTTAGATTTCATTGATTTGTTTGTTTTGCTTGTTTATTCTGGAGGTTTTGGTTAGGTCCCCCTCCATTGTCATTCGCATTTCTTTTTTTTTTTAGCTTAATAAATTGGAGTATTAGAGAGGTTGCTCCTCTACTCTCACTCATTGCATCAAAAAAAAAAAAAAAAAAAACTCTCATAATTTTTTACATATATAGCATTTGCTTATTTGTAAGGATACGAAGCTAGAATGAACATTGAGTTTAATAATTTATCATTTCTTACTCATTCTTCTATCATTCAATAATTCCTACCTAGCTAATTTAATCACTCTATAGAAAAAATATAGAAATACAAGAATAAATTGCTGTGTCACATGATTCGTATGATTCACCAATTACATGCTAGTTAGAATTACTAAACTAAGTTGCCGAGATATTATGGTATTTCACAGTCTAGACTCTATAGCGAATGTGTAGAATTTTCACAGGGATCCCAACAAGCTTTTTTCTAGACACTGATAGGGGGATATGATCAGTCTCTCACGTCCCCTCTCAGGTACAGTAGCCACTAGCAAGAAGCTAATCTAGCTTGCTGTAGAAAGATAGCAGGCAACGAGTCGGCAAAAAAATACCTAGGTGATAAGTCAAACAAGGTTCCCACGGGCCACGGGGACCAAAGATGGAAGGCATATCCGATCTCTCCCTCTCTGTAATAAAGGCATATATAAAGCTGAAGAAGCCAAATACCCATGTCTATTTCTGATAAGAACGTACGCGCAAAGAGATCAAATTCTCACTTTTTCTTCCTTTACTTTCTCTCAAGGGATATGCACGGATCATATCTCTCAGCATTGCCTGGTTGGCTGTAGCTTTCAGTTCATACGCATCCATTAGATAAATATATGTATATACATGTGGTGGTTGTAGCAGGTGTTCTTATTATCCCTCCCCTTTAGCTACAGCATGTGTTTGTTGTCTCCCTTTTTTCCAGCTAGCCACTGATTTGAACCCTCACGTCTTTTCGGGAAAAAGCCGAACCAGGAGAACCAACTCAAAGGGAATTTACACTTTCTCCTATGATTCTGATGTCTCTGCCTTCGTCGTCATACGGAATATTAGGTTTGAATTTTGCAAAACTTAGTGGTGATCGACTGTAAACCACAGTGCCACAGCCGGTCGTTTTCTTGAGAGAGTGACTGAGTGAGTGATGCAAAATTGCTCGATATAATGTCTCAATGAATTGAAAAGATTTAACGAGCAATATGTTTTTGCCAGCTTGATAAAGAGTTTATGATCGAACCTGTATCAAATTATATAGGGTGATCTTACTATAAAATTCCGCAAAGGGTTGAGACTGAGCAGGGCGTAGACACATTAGGGTGAGAAGGGTCTCAGTTTTTTGAAATAGCCCCTGATTAGTTGGACATAATTTTATATTTAATTATGTTATTTGACCCTTGTGACAGAGAAGACAAAACAATGGTCAAAACAGTTTTGGCCATTAATTTACCAATTATCCACAGCTTGGACAACCGCACAACTTCACCATTCTTTTAATTTCTTACTATTTATACTATTATTAAGAGAAGAGGCTTTGTTAGCCAAAATTGAAAATTTTGACAGATTTAACCCTGAAATATTAAAAAACTTTGAGAATAAATTAAATCACAAGGGTAAATAGGAAAATTATAAAATAGATTTTTATTCAGAAAATTAAAAAGAAATGATTCCACAACCCCCACTTTTCAATCCCACTATTTTCTCTCTGCAATAACTACCCACCGAATCTATTTCTTCTGCAGATAACTTTTTTTTTTTTTACAATCAAATTTTTCATACACATGCAGAGCATTTGATTACAAACTAGTATTTTATTCATTGATCAATTAAACAATTATTATCAGGTATATGTTTAGGTTTTTGTACTTTTTTTTGTTTTTCTCCTAATCATTTTTTTATTTTTCCACGCTTGTATCTCTTTTTTTTTTTGAAAAGGGTTTGGAACCCAGCCTAGCTGGGAGACTCAGCCCCACGCCCGGTTCCATTTATTGAATTAAAATTTTGCATCGGGGGGGGGACATATAACCTGAACCCCGAGCTACACAAGAAAGATTACAAAGATCCTCATAGAGACCGTCCTGAATAATAACAGGAGTCTCTTCTAAAGAAAACGCATCTAAATTACCACATCTAGCAAGGTGGGCTAATCTATCGGCCACACCATTTGCTTCGCGACATATATGTTGAAACTGAAATAAAGTAAAAGCATTAACATACCTTCTACAATCATCCAAGATCCTTCCAATGCTCGAAAAATCATCATCAGTTGCACGTAATGCACTCACCAAGTTCACGCAGTCACTTTCAACAATAATTTCCTTCCAATCCTGTTGAATTGCAATTAACAACCCCGCCCTAAGAGCTTCGGCCTCCATATGAATGGCTGACTGTGCAAAGTGAAAGGGTCGAGCAAAAGTAGCCATGCACGTTCCTTCAAAGTTTCTGACCACAACCCCCACACCTCCACCACCAGTTTCTGTGCAAAAACTTCCATCTATATTAATTTTCAACCTTCCTCTTGGTGGACAAGTCCACTTGATAAGTGATCTCTTGTCCTTCCCTCCTTGACGTTTATGTAATTGCTTATACTCATTCAGAAATGACTTAGCCCATGCATGCATGTTAGTGGGGTTGGAAACTGATGCTTTCCAAACTATATTATTTCGCTCCATCCAAATCACCCAAAGGGCCATCAAGAAGTACTCCAGCTTCTCACCATTAAGTGCATCAACCATATCCCAAAACCAAACGTCAAGAACAGTAGAGGGGTGCTTACCAGGCTTGTATCTCTTTATACGATCAAAGAGTTCATCACATCTTTTCTAATTTTCGGCAAAGACTTCGACATAACTAGACAGTAAGCTTTTATTTTAACTTGTAAATAACTCCAATTCAATTAATAGAATTCCTTTAACTCTCTGCATAGTTCAGAAATTTTTAGAAATTAATAAATTTAATTTATTCTTTCATAAAGATCATAGAAAATGATTTGTGAAACCAATTATTTGATGAAATTTTGTTTTTGTTTAATCGTTGAAATCTAAATCCTGACCCTCCTAGTTCATGTTTTTGGCTACGCCATTGAGACTGAGGCAAATATATATATATATATATATATATTAAAGTGCGCTTTTAGAGTTTATGGTCACTTTTCGGTCGCATATCCACATCTCGACCGTTCAGTTTTTAAGTACTAATGTATAGATCTTCTATGCAAAATTTCAATCAAATTGATGATCGTTGAGGCATTGATAACTGCCTTAAAAATAGTACGGTTCATGTTGGACAGATTCAGTTCGTCAATTGTTTTAAGCGAGTTAGATACCTTAAAAATTATCAATTTGGCTGAAATTTTATAGAGATGATCTATACATTAGTACCTAGAAATTGAACGGCCGAGATGTATCATTCAAAACTGCAATTTACAACAATGAATACGAACGGTTCCGAATCTGTCGAACCGGAACCGTTCGTATTCATTGTTGTAAATTGCAGTTTTGA
>BDJD01002384.1:2876-16496 GCA_002564525.1 Rosa multiflora | reverse complement strand
TAATAACAAAAAATTTAAAATGATGAGGAAGCATTACTAACAGGTATCAACAATCGTCTTGTTAAGAGTTTTTGTCAAATAATTACTGAAGTAAGCGTTACATCATTATTTCTAAAAGATAATGGAATAAAGCCAAAGAAAAATTTCAACCACTTGTATAATGAAAACCGAAGAAAAGCTCATTTATCACATGTTCTAAGAATATACGAGCGAGCAACTATACTATTGATGAAATCCAAAATTTATTCTAATCCTTACTCCTATATGATGAAATCCAAAGGAAACTAAAAACTAAAAACAAAACAAGGAATTTGTCTCATGGGCATTGCCCAATGGACTTAAATCAAACAAAGCCCATTGTCAAAATAACAGCAGCCAATTTCTGGGTTTGGGCCCTTGAGTCTTTTACCTTCTTCAAATCAGCGGCTTAAACCCTTAACCCCTCAAATCCACCATTTCTGTTAAACCCTGAATCATGTTCCTCCTTCGTAAAATCCCCCACAAACCCCAAAATTCCAAATCAATCCTCACCGTCGCCGCCCGTTTCTGCACAACCCAAATCCCTACCGTAAATTCTTTTCCCGATGAGCCCACCGCCGCCTACTACGACCTCCTGGTCAACGCCGCCGGCGAATCCCGAGACTTCGCCAACCTCCAGTACCTCCTCAACAAGCGCGTGAAGGACCACTGCTTCAACACCTCCAACACCTTCAAGTTCATCACCAACACCGGGGCTTCCCTCTCCGTACTCCCCGATATCTCTCGGACCCTCGCGCGTCTCGACAAAGGGTTCACGCGCAAGAGCGCGTACGACTCGCTCATCTCCCGCCTCTGCAAGCTGGAGCTAGTCGAGGAGGCGCTGCGCGTGGTGGACCTGATGGCGCGTGAGAATTTCGGCCTGAACGCGTGTACCTTCCACCCGATTCTCAACGTGCTTACAAAGAAGGGGAAGATGGAAGAGGCGTGGCGCGTGGTGGAGCTGATGAGGAAATCCGGAGCTCCGCCGGATCTCACGTCGTATAATTATCTTCTCATGGCGTATTGCTTCTCCGGAGATTTGGATCCGGCGGCCGGAGTTTTGTGTACTATGGAGGAGGAGGGGATGAAGGCGGACACGCGTACGTTCGACGCGCTGGTGCTTGGCGCGTGCAAGGTGGGGCAGGTGGAGGGGGCTATGGTGCTGCTGAGGAGGATGGTGGATGATGGAGTTCCGGTGCTGCTATCGACCCACGTGTACGTTATTGATTCGCTCTTGAGTCGGGGGTTTTACGCGGAAGCGGTAAAGTTTGTGAGGGGTTTTAGCGGGAAGGACACTTGGTTGGACAAGGAGAGTTTTGGGAGTCTGGCTAAGAGGCTCATTAAGCTCGAGAGGCTTGGTGAGGCGAAGGAGGTCTTGGATGAAATGCGTGAAAGGGGTTTGGTTATTGGAGATAAATTGAAGGATTATTATGAATCAAAGATTACAAATAAGAAATAAGAGTTCATAGGATTATTAGTGTAAACTACTGTTCATCTATTGTACTATGATCTCACTTCCCTGCTTTAATTCCATCTCAGACTCTTTCCTTGCCATCAATTGCCTTCATATTCCTCCTTTGATCTCTGAATCCTTAGCATTGTTGTTAATTCATCTTCCCACTATTTCAAGGCATTTCCACCTCTTGTACCTCCTGGCTTTAGTTTTTTCTGTCTTTTGATTGCTTTTCAATATTCCCCAAAAGAGGCAATATTTTTCAGTGCTACGGTCAAACTGCATGGCGTTAGACGACAACAGCAAGGTATTTTTTGTTTATATGTTCTTCTTCATAAAGTCTGGAGCAAGAACTTTTAACCAAGAAACAAATATTCAATGAAAGATTTGCTGCAATTCGGGGCTTTCCTATTGCTATCAAAGATCTTTTGTATAAATTAATTGATTCAATTAGTGACTTTCCTAGTTTCAATTTTATTAGTATGAAATAATAATAATTCTGATTTATGATGGTTCTGCATGAAGAGATGCATGCATGCTTCTTCAGGTTGAAACCTTCATTGCGGCAAAACAGTTAAAGCCTAAATCTCACACAAGAATGACTGTTACGCTCTGATTTTCAAGCACAATAATACACCAAAATAATCAAATACAAATACACCGGGGGTGATGATTTGAACATTGACCCTAAATACCAATAAAATTATTCTTTTTAAAACAAGTATACTACTAAGTTCCGAACTCACAATGTCAATACAGACTTGTTCTTTAGAGTCATATATTACATTACACAAGTTTACAAATTAAGTTGCGATAACAAAATAATAAGTAAATGATCATTCAGATCTTACTACAAACTGAAGTCTAAATAAAGGTCAAAACAACAAAATTAGCTTCCAAACACATATAGTTGCGACTGCAAAACACCAACGTTAGCCACGATTACCCTAATTTGCAGGATCAACCCCTACACCATTGAATAGTGCACCGGGTTGCAATAGCAAATCCGGTAAGCTCTTGACGTATGAGTAAACTCGAACCACAATAGTAGACCGGTATAATAAAGTCAAACAATTCAAGATATGATAAGTTTTACAAATCATACTACTCGAAAATCATTTTATATCAAAACATTGTTTTAGCTTACCCATGAACTGTTGTCGATCAAGTTCATATATTTTAAAACAAATCATTTGTTCCGATAAATATGATTTTTCATGCTAACCATTATATCTACTAAATTAAAATATAACTAATTTATCAACATAAACACCGTGAGATTTACTCACCTCCAAATCACGCTGTGTCATCTCTCACAGCTAAGATAACGTACAACACACTCTCTGTCAATCACCTAAGTAAAATCAAGCCTCAACTTAGTACTTTATCAAAAACGAAAACGGTTACGGTTCGAACCAAGCACTTGAACCAAAAACCGAAGATTCCATCAATTGAGACAAAACTTCGTCCGAGACCTCCCAAGGTCTCCGAAACACTTCTAGGATCAATTTATCAAAATTATACTACGATCTAACAGTCGGATCCTCAAGAATCGCAAACCGAAACTACGAAAACCTAGCATGCTTCGCGGATTCGAACACCCCAAACCAGATCGGAGCACTCTAATTCGATCCGAGCCCATCAGCACCCAACCTCGCGTCCTTCCCCTCATCACCAGCAAACAATCTCATCTTTTCGCAGTCTGATCTTAGGAACATTGACACCATTTCCGGTCGCCTACCACCGAACCAGCGCTACCCTTACCTGAAAGGAACTCCAAGAGATTTGAACAGCACAGCAATAACCACGCAGCCTTCAATCCTGCTGGGCGCACTTCGAAAACACCTATCACTGGACACGAGGTCCATTTCGGTTTGTCCGACTACGCTACCACGAGGGTGGGCCGTCGGACAAGGCATGAATCACAATGAGACGTTATTTTTCTCTCCTTGCGCAAGAGCTTTTTTTTTAATAATGGATGTTTTATTATACCTTTTTTATCCAACCCTACTATTCTAACTCTAAAAGTGACTGAGGTGTTTTTTTTGGTTTGTAACTGAGGTTAAACGATGTGAATTTTATTTTGGACAATACTTCGTTAATCATAGCTGGTTAACAAAGGCTGACCTTATTCAATAAAAGGACATTTGTCCACTCCTTTTAGTATTTTCTTTTATTTAATTACTGTTTGCAACAATCTAGCTGCGTTATGTTAAAATGTAAAAAGTTGCAACCCACTTTAAAATAAAATAAATAAAAAGCCGCAACAATTATTTTCTTTATTTCAATTACTGTTGTTCGGATCCAAATCCTACGAACATGGAACAAGAAGTAGCGGAATCATTGATTGAGGTGGTAGGCTCAGAAGAGTCGAACCCGAATAGCTCAGATGGGTTGCATCATTCTTCAAGACTCGGCGGAGTATCGGAGCACTCGCTGAAATTTGCCTTCTCCAATGGAGCAGCGTGACTCAGTCTGATTATGATTCCTAGCTCTTGTCGTATCTCTTACCATGTTAGGTATGGTGCTCCATTGAAGAACAAATGAGTCTACTTTCAATCTATAATTCGATTTATGTGTTGTGATGGTTCAATTTTGTTTTGAAATCCGATTTCATGTTTAATCTCGGGGTTTTGGTTGTTATACTTAATAGTAATTTGCAGTAATCTGCATAGCTTTTCGAGTGTGTGGATGTTCAGTTTTACCGAGCATTTGAGTATGCATGTTCTCGTTCAAAATTTTCAATGCAAATATGTTGTTTCACTACTATATAGAGTTCTTTTGGAATTGCTTGTTTTTACTTCTTCGTTTTGGTTAAGGGTTGTTTGCTTATAATGGGATAGTAACCACGATGGTTCTTCTTCTGCTGCTCTCTCAGGGCAACTCCAATAAGGGGGTGCTATACCAGATTTGAGACCCATTTTGTGTTTGGACTCTCCAACAACCCAATTTAGGGGGAGTCGGTCTTGGAATTATAAGACTTGGACTCAAACCAAGTCTTATATATGAGACTTTTTCAGAACCATGACTGAGCTATAGTCCTTGGGGCCCCGCACGTGGGTTGGGTCAGCCCAACTCCAACTAAACGCACTGGAAGAGAAAGTCACGATCACGCATTGGGTTGGAGAGATCAAGAAACTTGCACGAGCCTGAGGTGCGTTGGAGAGAAAACAAATGCCTAAATTTCTGCTTTGGTGGGCCTGCCTGAAGATTTCTGTCCCCTGTAGATCGTTGTGGGGTTTGCAACAGTAATGAGAAGGGACGACTGTGATTCGTCCTTTTTGAATATGGACGATTCTAAGGTGTAGTTTTTTTTTTTAACTGCAACAGATATATTTTGAATCTCACCACTCAGATTTAAGGGGAAAAAAAAATGATCAACGACTTATATTAAATCGAGGCTTATTAATTTCACTTTTATCCAAAAAAATTAAAAAATTACCAGAAAATTGATGAACAAAATCTTTACCTTATTATGATAAAAATAGAAATGTGTTCAAGTAAACCCTAATTTATGTTTGGCCCAAACTCTAGGTTACTTGACCTAGTGGTAATAGGGTTAAATTAGAAGGATCTAGATTCCGATTCAATGTACGATTAATTTCCTTGTATGATTGAGATTCTATACATTGTAGTCCTCTATATAAAGAGGCCCCTATTATCAATGAGAAGACACAGCGATTTCCTCTCAATTTCAGTTTCTCTACAACATGTTATCAGCACGAAGCCCTAACCCGGAAATAAATAGCCAAACCCTGATTCAAGAAGCTAAAAACCTTGAATCCGAATACAAAACCTTGAAGCCTTTTCTGCCTCCACCTCACACCTTGAAGAACTCGATCCCAGGAGTCCAGAACCCCACCCCAAGAACCGGCCGGAAACCTATCTAACTGGCCATCTGAAGCTTCATACATCTCGCAGCAAATATTACACCGGTTCACCAACTTTCAGACCTCCAATTTCCACCAAATTGTGTCACAAGAAACTCCTCAACCTAAAGATTTAGGAATCGGAAGACATATCACAAAAACCGGCCAAAACCTTGCTGAACTTGCCGACTGAAAGTCCTACAGAAAAACCGGTAGAAGGCAAAGAAGAAAAAAAAAAAAAAGGGAGGAAGGACAAGCTGCATCCCAGAGGCCCAAGCCGAGCCCGAGCCGCAGCCCAAGAGCCCAGAAGCCCAAGCCGCTGACATCATCTCAGCCACGGCAGCGTCCAGTCAGCCTGCCACGTCAGCATCAGACGCCATGTCAGCACTCGGCAACCACGTCAGCACCTGCGGTCAACGCCGGTCAACCCTTTTCCGGTGACTTTCTGGCCACTTTCGGTGACTTTTTCAATCAAGATTTCGGGCAATTTTTCAATGTAAACTTTTCTAACAGTTCCCGTTTTTGAAGTTTTTATTACTTTTCTCTTCTTTTTCGGGGACTTGCAACCTCCCTTCTTCTACCCCCCTTTCTTTATCATAGGGGAGACCAAATTAAGCCAAACTGTGGGGGTTCGTGCTCACTCCAACCTTGGAGCTTGTAGAGTTCTCCAAACTTAGAGTTTGTTGAGATCAAACGATCGACCGCAAACATCATTGTCTCGATCTAATCCAACCCCTCTTGGAATCGAATTTCTTGGAAGCGACTACGCTCAGAAATTTTATTTGTTTCCGTGGTAGCCTTTTTCGCTCCGAAACTAACCATAATTTCTTGTTCTTTTTCAGGATGAGTAACCTGAAAAAATTGGACTTTGCTCCATTGGGAACAACTGGCTCTGAATATCACAGGTGGGTTCGTGATATCCGCCAGCATCTCAAGGCCGATGGAATCTTGGATACGATTCTCGAGCCTAGCCAGGACTTGCTAACTGTTGGGCAAACTTAAGCTTTGGAAGCAAATAGAGCAGCCTTAGAGGCAAATAAGGCAAAAGCCATCATCCTAATGACTCGTCATATGGATGTTTCGCTCCAGTACAAGTGTATGAATGAAGAAGACCCCAGAAGGCTGTGGGTCTCACTCGAAGATAGATTTAGCAACGCCCGTGACTCCTTGCTTCCTGACCTAGAAGTGAGATGGCATAGCCTCCGCTTCTGTGATTTCAAATCAGTTCTTGACTACAACTCGGAAGCACTTCGCATTAAATCCTTAATGAAATTCTGTGGTAAAGAGATCACAAATGCGATGTTGATTGAGAAGACTCTCTCTACTTTCCCCATCTCTGCATTGATGGTTGCTAAGAATTATCGAATCGATGTTACTGCAAGACGAATCACAAGGTTTCATGAGCTCATTGGAGCTATGAATGTCGCAGAAAAGCATGACAACATTCTTGTGAAGAACTATAATTCGAGATCCGTGGGAACAGGGCATATTCAGGAATCCAATTATAGTCACGCCCCTAAGGGAAGGCGCCAAGAGCGAAACCCTAATCTTAGGGATACTTCTGGACGTTCTGGTCCATATAATCGCTCTACTTGGGTAGGTAACAGCTAAAATAGGTGAACAAAGAACCGAAGAGGTGAACGTGGAAAGAGAGAGGGAGGCAACGCCTCTGGCCATGTTGGTGGTGCCACCAACACTAAGAGCCATCTAAATGACCCTTTCAAAGTGCCTCAATCAATTGAGTTTGAGCAAAGAGATGTATGTTCTCGATCTGGAGTGTCTGATCATTGGACACGCATTTGTAGAGCTCGTGAAGAAATTGTCACCGCATACAAAGCATATTGTGAAGCAAGAGATGGTCACTATATGGAACAAGAAGATCAAGAAGATGATTTAGGGTGAACAGTTGAAGACTACAAATCTGGCTGGGATCAATAGATCGCCAATTCTGTTTAAGTCTTTATTTTTCCAAGAGATGTAATAGGCAATTGCCATATATTTTTGTAGTAAATGCCAATGGTTTAGTTTTTCTTCAAAGTAGGCTCACTCAAAGTAAGTGTGATGTCTAGGAAGGTTGTGAGATTAGTGGTACTTAAGCGAGCCTTGTTCCACCGACATCTCTTTACCCACCTGGTCACATTTATTTTGGAATTACCGAAAGAAGTTAGACGACTACCATTGTTTTGCATTAGCTATCATTTTGGATTTTATTTTGTTTAGTTAAAGAGACAAAGATGTCACTCCGTTGGCTTATGAATAAAATTTCGAGTTCTTTATGACTCCATTTTGATTATGAGCATATGACTTTTGTGACTACGATGGCTGGGCCATCAGTATTAACTCAAGGATATGGAATAGCCCAAGTTCCACTTGCCAAATGGCACCTTAATTACTGTCACATAAACTCTCTATGCTTCTAGAGAGAATCACACCTATGAATAGCCAACGGATTCCATGCGAAAACACATGTAGAGAACATAAATGAGTTCCTTTGCAATACCTCTAATGATTGCGAACAAAGGTGCATCTTAGAGAAGTTTATGTATCTCTCTAGTGGATTCTATGTCACTATTCGAGCTATTAATCCAATAAAGTTATGAGAGAAGATCTCTTGGATTTATACACATATTGGCTTTGTCACGACAGAATAGATCATCCTAGTCATGATATGATGATCCGTCTACTAAAGCCTTCACATGGACATCATTCATTTCGAGCGAAACGAAGCATGAATCAAAGGTTGATTTCTGGACTAAGTGTGACCGACGCTGCTGCCTAGGGCACCGCCTCCGTCTACCACCAGCCTGGGGCTGGCACAGTCCTTATCCATGACACCATGGATAGCGTCCATCATGGTGATGCTGCAATCACCAACCTGCTTCAAATAGCGTTTTAGACGCTCAAGCCTAACCAAAATTCTCATTGGTTGCTTCTAAAGCCTCTCGCTCGTTTTACAAAGCCCGTCCCTTAGTGAAATTAGGACTAAGACCGTCCTATGCAAAGGAAATAAACATACTCATTCTGTTCTTACATAGAATCCACGGGGATTCTGTGGATTGATTCAACCAACTTGCGGACGCTTAAATATTTCATGATGTTGGTTGACACGCAAACACACTGGTCACGTGTTGTGCCATTATCCACCTATAAATGCTACTTATGCTACACTCCTAGCACATATCATATGACAACAGGCTCACTCCTCGGATCATCCTATTTAGTCAATTGGATTTGACTATGCTAGAGAGTTTATATCGAAAGACTTTCGATGGATATTGCAATGAGACTGATGTTGGACATCACATTCCCATGTACACACCCAAATGGTCTTAAGAAAATGACTACGATGGTAGTCCGGACATTGGTAATGCGCACCAATCTCCTTATATCCGCTTGGGGTGATGCAATATCGCATGCAGCTATGCTAATTAGTTTACGACCCACCGCCACTCAATGTACCTCTGCGTTACAGCTAGTGACTAGGTACAAGTATCGTACTGACGCATATTTGAGTGAGCCATTTATGTGCCAATTGGGCCGCCAAAGCGCTATATGATGGGTCCTTACAGACGAATGGGCAACTACGTTGGATTTAGGACTTCAACAATCGTCCACCACTTAATGCCCTTGCAAGGCGATCTCATTGCCGCTAGCTTTGCGGGTTGTCACTTTGATTAGACAGTCTTCCCGTCGTTAGGGGGAGATGAGAACACGGATGTTCAGCTGGAACGACAGGAATTGTCGTGGCCTGTCCCCACTATGTCTCATCTCGATCCCTGTTAAAGTGACGAGATCATACAAACATGCTGCAAACAAGCCTGCAAGGAAGGACATCCCTACGAGAGGACGTAGCGCCATCCTACACGGAGGTAGGCATGGCGCCAAATCCAAAAAGAGTGGCACTCGGGCGTTATAAGCCATGGCCCCAGCTAAGATGCGTGGGAGGCCCGTAGGTTCGAAGGATGCTTTGGCACACTCCAATCCTTTGATCATCAAGACTCAAAATCCGTCTCATCAGAATCTTCCTGGTTAGCGATATCGTTGGGGGACACCTCGACGTCAGAACCTATTCCTGAGAATATAGAGCTCTATGAAAATTACACTAGCGTACATCAGACGTGGGATAGAAACTTCATAATGATTGATGATGTAATCGCGCATTTTGTTGCGCGTGAGTTTGTTGAGTCCGATGATATCGAACCACGCTCCGTTGATGAATGAATGCCAACGTAGAGAAATTTGGCCTAAATGGAAAGATGCGATCCAGGTTAAGATGGATTCTCTAACGAATAGGAATGTTTTTGAGCCAGTGATGCCAACATCTCTTAACATAAAACCTTTTGACTAATAAGTATTCGTTAGAAAGTGTAGTGAGAAAAAGAGATGGTAATCTCGCCTTATGGCGCAAGGCTTCTCATAAAATGCCCTAAAATCTACTACGATGAGACATATTCTCTCGTAATGGATGTCATTGCACTCCACTACCCTGTCAGTTTGGTAGTTTCCGAATAACTAAACATGCAGCTTACAAATGTGGTAACTATGTATCTCTATAGGGGATCTAGATACGGAATATACATGAAGGTTCATGGTGAACTTCATTTACCCAAGTCAAATGGCTCTAGACCACGGAGCGAGTTTACAAAGAGGTTGAAACGCTCACTAAAGTGACTACTTGATTGGGAAGGGATATGCCCACGGGTTTCCATAAAAAGTTTCGGATTCCATCTCGGTTCATGTTGGACATAATCTTTATTAGAAGCCCTTAAAGAGTTAAGGGAAACCGCTGAACACTTGAAATCCGATTTTGAGATGAAGGATTATGGGAGAACATGATTATGTCTCAGTTTGGAACTTGAGCATCGTGTCGATAAATGCTTAAGCATATTGACAAGGTCAAACCTTCAAGCACCCCCATGATCGTCCGTAGTCTTGATCCTAAAAATGAGCCTTTTCGTCTGAAGGATGATGACGAAGATGTGCTAGAGGTAGAAGTGTCTTACTTGAGTACAATATGAGCATTATTGTACTTAGCTCAATGCACAGGTCCGGACATCTCATTTGCAGTGAACTTGTTAGCTAAGGTATAGCTCTGCACCAACGCGACGCCATTTTGATTGGTGTAAAAGATATATTTCAGTACTTGAGATGTACGATTGATATGAGCTTGTTCTATCCCTACAGAGAGAAGATGGATTAGGACCCATCACACACTAGAAACGCTACCAACGCTGGCCTGCGTTTTCTATCCCCATCCCAAAACGATATAAGTGTTTTGGAAGGTTTTGCTGATGTTGGGTACCTCTCTAACCCACACAACGGTCGCTCCCAAACTGGTTAAGTGTTCAGCATGGGAAAAGACCGTGATATCTTGGAGGTCGACAGAACAGACCGTAGTCGCTATCTTCGAACCATGCAGATATTATTGCTCTTCATGAAGTGTTCGTGAATGTTTATGGATTGGATCCATAACTCCGCATGTTCGAACAATTGTGGTTTGAAGTCTACCGCAAGATGAGCCTACAAGCATTTAGAATAATGCTGTTCGTTTTGAACAAATGAAGCAAGGCTACATCAAAAGCTATAACACCAAGCATAATCAGCAACAACAGACTCTCCTCAAATACCAAAGTGAACTAGGTTCGATCTGAGGATAATGTGGCAGACTTGTTTACTACGAAAATGTTCACCTGGTCAGCAACTGACCAAGAAAATAATGCTCAACCACCCTTAGATGTAAATCCAAGGGCAGAGAGAATTATTATTAAGTTGAGGTGTTTTATTTTCCACCCTTGGATGTAAATCTAAGGGTTGTTGAGCATAATTTTTTTGGTCAGCAACTGACCAGGTGAACACCACTGTGTTTACTAAGTCATTGCCCAAATCCACGTTCAAGAAACATGTGGCAAGAATTGGCTTGGGGAAATTATCTGAACTACCATGATCGTAGTCATCAGGGGGAGACGCAGACATCAGGGGGAGATGTCTACATGTTCATCTCGAAACGTGAAGGGTGTGTTGTGCTCTTTTTTCCCTTCGACTGAGATTATTTTTGTCCCACTGGGTTTTTGTTACTCGGCAAGGTTTTTAACGAGGCAACGAGAAAAGCACCGCGTTTGGGCAACATAAGGGGGAGTGTTCAAGTAAACCCTAATTTGTGTTTGGCCCAAACTCTAGGTTACTTGACCTAGTGGTAATAGAGTTAAATTAGAAGGATCTAGATTCATATTCAATGTACGATTACTTTCCTTGTATGATTGAGATTCTATACATTGTAATCCTCTATATAAAGATGCCCCTATTATCAATGAGAAGACACAACGATTTCCTCTCAATTTCAGTTTCTCTACAACAAAATGTAAATTTTTGGCTTGTTTAATTAAATTAACATATTTTTAATATAATATTTATAAACATTATACTCATATTATATTTTAATAAAAAATAGTGAAAATAACACTCGCATATAACATTTCATCGTTGGAGATGAGAATTGTGTCGTATATAAAATTATAAATAGTGAAACAATAGATGTTAAAACGAGAATATATAGCACCCAAAATGCAACTTGATTGTTGGAGTTGCCCTCAGTACATTGTTGAGCGACCAATGTGATTGCCCTAAAAAATGGGTAATAGGTAAAAGTAGTCTAGTAAAGTTATGGTGGTTGGTTTTGTGGTCTGAAATGAATGAGTGAGACTAGCCTTCCAGGAGAAGGGTGGTTATAAATGAAGGAGGAAGATGTCGGCATACAAAGGAGAAGCCAGATGGTATTGGAGATGTATCCTAGATGACAACGCATTTTGTTTGCAGCTTTCTGGATAAGAGGAGGCGAGATGAGGGAAGATTTGGATAACGTGGAAGATCTTTGATTGAACTCTCTCCGTTAGGCGTTACAAACAGCTTTCACAAAAAAAATTCTAAAAGGACAGATGTCCTCTTATTATTAGAGAAGGTGCGAAGTATGGTCCTTTTATCTTCAAAGTGTTAACATGTGTTGAATTATCATTGGTTTCGAAAAGCCACGTGGCGTGTTGTAGTTGTGTGGTTTCTTTTTCTCAAATCATAGCGTTCGTTTCAGTTTTGTTTAAATGCTGAAACAGCAACACAATATTCTTCAAAAAAAAAAGTACAGAGACTCAATGAAATCCAAACACGTGTCCCCTCTATGACGAGAAACGACACGTGTCTGACATGCCTGGCATTACACAACACACGTAAAAAGTCGAATACATCACATTATAAAATTAAGCTGTGCAAGCTCCAGAAAAAATCATCCGATTATATTACATACAATAGCAAGCAGCCTAGTTCAATCATATCTCTGCTGCAAAGCCAAGAAACCAAGAAGCCAGGAAGCCAGGAAGCCAAGTAGCAAGCAAAGCAAAATGACTGGTGGTATTGGATGCGTGCAGTGCGGAACGCGCAGCAACCCCTGCCGGTGCAAGGTAGTGGGCCCTACCTTGGGGGTCCTGGCCTTCGCCGTGGCGGCGATCGTGGAATGGCCTGTGGGGGCTGTTGTCTACTTGTTCCGCCACACGAAGGGTCGCCGAATCATGGGTCATCCGTCCACTGTTGTTTACCCCAAGGTTTCTAATTCCATTCCCATATGAGTCCATCATCATCTGGTGGCTGGTGCTGCTGCTTAATTTCTTTTCATGCACTTGTAATAGTATCTAATCCATGGAAGCAACTCTTACCCCAAAGTACGGCTGCTCCTTTTGTCTGTTTTCCACTGGTTTTTGTTAATTAATTTGCACTTATGAATAATTCTTAGGTTCATTGCTCATTCACCTCTCTTTCAACCAACTAATTAAGTCTTAACACATGTGTTTTGATTAAAATAATAATAATATAAACTCAACTTTAACTATATTGTTGTTAATCATAGCGTTTCCCCCCAATATCCTCTGATTTCTCAAACCCAAATTCATACTTCCATCGCACTCCCAATACCTAAAACATAAAATGAAATGACCATTCACAATCCCAGCCACTAACATCAATTAATAAACGACAGTATGCCCAACACCAAATTCGCTAATTCCTTGAAAGCAATAGCAATAATTGATCAAACAATTCCAACCTTCTACCAGTTTAACCAAAATCTCAGATTCTCAAATTCATGAAATGATAATAGTCGAGAGAATCCCAAGCAGAGTCTAACGTTCTACATCTCCACCATCAAAACCTCAAATTCTTTATTTCATTGTAATCATTGAGAACAAAACATTGACTGATAAAAACAAGAAGAAAGAAATTCAAGAAACTCTAAGCTTC
>BDJD01002381.1:24964-39167 GCA_002564525.1 Rosa multiflora | reverse complement strand
ACACCGAGATAGACGACAGACATGTCCCAAATCACACAACAGATTTCCACCGTTGTGTGATGCATTTTTTGTAGTAGTGTTACTAGTGAAGAAACTGTAGCATATAAGGCATGGAAGCAAACTAATATGGCCTTATTGAGTCTGCTCATGGCCACACTGAATGAAGATATTGTGGATGTGATTATTGGTTGCAAAACCTCTAGACAAGCATGGCTTGCACTTCAAGAATGATTTTCTGTTGTATCTAGAGTAAGCATCATGCAACTCAAAACTGAGTTACAAACACTTCGAAAAGGTGGTGAATCTATTGAGAAGTACTTACAGCGAGTGAAGAGTGCTCGTGACCAACTTTTATCTGCTGGAGTTGCTATTCCTGATGAGGATGTGATCATTGTTATCTTGAATGGACTACCTGAAGAAAATTCAACAGTTAGGACTGTGATTGAAGGAAGAGAGACACCTATTACTCTTCAAGACTTGAGTTCTCAATTACTCTCTGCAAAAAGGCGTATTGAAGGAATCTTCTCTCTTCACTCTAGCATGAGTGCCATGGTAGCCAGAGGAGATGGTACAAGGAATGGAGAAAGAAATGGTGAAAATAGAGGACGGAGTCTCAAAGATGATAGTAAAGCTAAGGATGGAAAACAAAATGGTGGTAGTGTTGAATGTCCAGTGTGTGGAAAGAGAGGCCATACTATGGACACATGTTTTCGTGTTCACAAGTGTCAAATTTGTGGCAAACATGGACATCTCACAAGTACTTGTTATCAAAATCCTGACTATAAGGGCCAGCAAGTTCCCTAAAATAGGCCATCCAACAATGGACTAGCACCTGAATGTCAAATTTGCTCCAAGAAAGGCCATACTGCTGCCAACTGTTTCTACAGGACTGATGTACCTGCTGGTCATCCATCCTTGTCTATTCCCACTTGTCAAATATGTGGATTAAAAGGACATGTTGCTTTAAACTGCACTCATAGGGCTAATTTTGCTTATCAAGGGTCTGAGCCTCCTGCATCACTCACTGCTTTAAATGCTCAGTCTTCTGGAGGCTACAATTGTGGCTTCCAACAACCTCATGGTAGATATCTTGTACCTACTGGAGGATCCAACTCAAGTTTCCTTGGTGGCTTTCATCCAAGCAGTGGTGCCTCAACATCTTCTTCTGGCTGCTCAATGCATCAGTCTGGTGCATCTGCTACATCTACTGCTCATGTCAAAAATGATGTGTGGATAGGAGACTCTGGTGCTACACATCATATGACTTCTGATCTTCGAAATCTCACAATTACTCAACCATATACTTCTGACAACAAAATCACCATTAGTAATGGTACAGTTTTGAATGTAGCACATACTGGTTCAAGCTATATTAAACCTGCTGATCATATCTTGAGACTTAATCAAGTTTTACATATTCCTAATCTAGCCATGAATCTGCTATCCTTTACAAAACTTTGCCGAGATAACAATTATTTTATCACACTTGATGAGAATGATATTGCTGTGCAGGACAAGGCATCCAAAACTGTTCTCTACCAAGGAAAGAGTAGTGAGGAAGGTCCTTTTCTCTTCAAGACACCATCTGTTGCTTCAAGGCATGAGTTGTCTCATATTGCCTTTGTTAGCTCTTCCATACCATATCCAGTTTGGCATCAACGGTTAGGTCATCCTACTCAACCTGTAATGTCCAAAATGTTATCCTGTTCTCAAATAAAGTTGCCTTGTTCAACTTCTAATCATGTTTGTACCTACTACTTAGAAGGCAAGATGCATAGATTACCTTTTCATGATTCAGTATCCAAAAGTCTTTTTCCTTTTCACAAGATACATTCTGATGTGTGAGGACCTGCTCCCTGCCTCTCCATAGAGGGATATAGATACTATGTTACTTTCATTGATGATTGTACCAAATTTGTGTGGATTTTTCCACTTATCAATAAATCTGATGTTCTTGCCCAATTTGTGAAATTTTGTGCTTTTGTGTGTACACAGTTTGAAGCCACAATTAAAATCTTTCAAACTGATGGGGGTGGTGAGTTTAATAGCAAAGCCTTTCAAAATTTCCTAGCTTCAAAAGGAATTCTACACCACATCACTTGTCCCTATACCCCTCAGCAAAATGGGGTTGCTGAGAGGAAGAATAGACACATTGTAGAAACTGCCATTTCCTTGATGTCAACTGCATGCCTGCCAAAACATTTTTGGTTCCATAGTGTAGCTTATTCTAGTTATCTTATCAATAGAATGCCTTGCAAGTCTCTCAAGATGACTTCTCCATATGAGCTCTTGTTTCATAAGATTCCAGATATTTCTCGGCTCAAGGTGTTTGGCTCTTCTTGTTTTCCTTATCTCAGACCCTATACTCATGACAAGTTAGATCCAAGAACTACCAAATGTGTGTTATTAGGTTATGCTTTAGGCTACAAGGGAGTTTTTTGTTATAGTATTCTGTAACATAAACTGTGGCTGTCTAGGCATGTTATCCATGATGAATCTTGTTTTCCATTTAAGTTTTCTTCTCAGCCTGTGTCCTCCACTGTTGATCCTGTCACATTCTTTCCCTCGTCTACACATCTTCCTACTCTTTCCTAAAGCATGCCTGTCCTTGGTGTTACTGTTCCACTCAGTGAGGCCCCCACTGAGTTGGAGGGGGACAATGATGGTAATAGTAATGTACGAAATGGTGATGTGAACATAGAAGTCGAGGCTAGTGGTGATCAAAATGCACGAAGTGGTGATGTGAACATAGAAGTAGAGGCTAGTGTGATCAAAATGGTGGTGTTAATGAAGTAGAAATTGGTGAACAGAATGAGGTTGGTAATGTTGTCACTGAAATGGGAAATGTTGATCAGAATGAAGTTGATGGTGACCAAAATGCTAATGAAGGCCTTGCAGTTGTCCCAGTTGATGGTTTGAATACAAATGAGGCTAATGCTTTAGAATTCGGTGGAAATATTAATGGTAAGAATCTTCCTCAGGAATTAGAGTTCATTGTGAACTAGAATTACAATGATCATTCTATGATGACTAGAGCCAAAAATAGGATTGTTAAGCAGAAAACTTTCGAAGACTTTTACTATTTCTCTGCCATTGCACAACAATTACTGTATGATGAGTATTCTTTCTTTAGTGGTTTCACTGCTATATTAGACATTAGTGATATTGTTGAACCAAAGTCATTTAGGGTAGCTATTGATAGGTCTGAATGGGATCAAGCAATGCTGGAGGAGATTGATGCCCTACAGAAACAAGGAACTTGGTCTCTTGTTCCGTGTCCCAAGAACAGAAATATCGTGGGAAGCAAATGGATATACAAGATCAAGAAAAACCCTGATGGCTCTATTTCAAGACACAAAGCTAGGTTAGTAGCTCAAGGTTTCAGCCAAGCTAAAGATCTTGATTATGATGAGACTTTTAGTCTTGTTGTAAGACATAGCACAGTAAGAGTTATTTTAGCCCTTGCTGCCATGAACAATTGGGAGTTAAGACAATTAGATGTTAAAAATGCCTTTTTGCATGGAGATTTGAAGGAAGAAGTCTATATGGCTCAACCCCAAGGCTTCATAGATCATGTGCATCCTGATTATGTGTGCTTGTTAAGAAAATCTCTCCATGGCCTAAAGCAAGCTCCAAGGGCATGGAATGAGAGGTTTACTAGTTTTCTGCCAAGTATAGGATTCACTTTCTCTCATTCTAATCCAAGTCTCTTTATTAGGCATACTACAGGAAGAATGATTGCTTTGCTATTGTATGTTGATGATATAGTAATTACAGGTTCATATTCAAAAGGCATTCATGAGGTTATCTCTGAGCTCTGTATGGTGTTTGACATGAAGGATCTAGGTACTTTAACATACTTTCTTGGATTAGAAGTAGCCAAAGTTCAACATGGTATATTTCTGAGTCAGACTAAGCATGCCAAGGACCTTCTTGCCAAGACAGGAATGGATACTATTAAATCCTGCAGCTCCCCATGCCTTCCTCACTATCAAATGACAAAGGACCAAGGTACTCCTCTCAAGGATCCCACTGTGTACAGAAGTATTGTAGGTGCTTTACAGTATCTAACGTTCACACGACCAGACATTGCATATGCTGTCAATACTGTGTGTCAATTCATGACAAATCCTACAAATGTACATTATGCTGCAGTCAAAAGAATCTTAAGGTACTTACAAGGAACATTACATAAAGGACTGTTCTATAGCTCTAATGGTGCCTTGAACAACACTGTAAATGTTAAGGCCTTTTATGATGCTGATTGGGCTGGAGAAGTCATACAAAAGTGCTCTGCCACTGGATTTGTTGTGTATATTGGTTTGTGTCCTGTGTCATGGCAGTCCAAGAAGCAAGGTACTGTGTCACGAAGCTCAACAGAATCTGAATACAGGAGTCTAGCCAACACTGCTGCTGAGATTAGCTGGATCAGACACTTGTTATGTGATTTGAAGATCAAGATTCCTTGTGCTCCTTTGCTCAAATGTGATAACCTGTCAGCTTTGGCCTAGGCATCTAATCCAGTCTTTCACTCCAAGATTAAACATTTGGATAATGACTTCCATTTTGTTCGAGAACGTGTGCGACACAATGATCTTTGTTTGGAATATGTTCCCACTACAGAGCAGACTGCTGATGTTTTGACAAAAGGGTTGCCTTCTCCTAGCTTTAGAACACACGGTGTCAATCTCAGGCTAGTAACCCTAGCTGAGCTTGAGGAGGGGTGTTAGTTGGTTAGAGGGGTGTTAGTTGGTTATGAAACTTTGGAAGTTTCGAGTGTCTTTTGGACACGTTTGTCTTGCCAACTGTTTGCAGCTATTATACCTGTTTCAACAATTAATTAGTTAATTAGTTACTAATTAGTTGATTAAGGCTAATTAGTTAGTTACGAATAGTGTAGTTAGGTGTCTTGTATAAATAGAGATACTCTCTCTCTGGTTCTGTTACTAAAGCTTTGAGAAATAGAAAGAGGTGTGTGAGTTCTTCTCTTTTAAAAAATATCTCTCTCTTTGTTTTTCTTGTTCATTTCACAAAACCTAGCTCATCTTGGATGCCATGGCTATCATTTACTCGTTGTGGACAAGAAAACCTAGGTGCTAGTAATAGTGTTTACCCCGTGTACTTACATGGATTCTTACTTACACGTACGTACACAACCTTTCTTTCAAATGTCTTAATATAGAGGAGTAGCTAACTAGCTATGATACAGTCGTGGGCCATTCCTAGTTAATGCCGTGCAAAATGTGGCAAACGTGAAAGATATTTGTTTTTTGTAATGTTGAAAATTCAACGACAGGACTAAGTCTTTAATAATATATTTCCCGTGTGAAGTCAAGTAGATGGTGATGTAAGAGCAAGTCCACCGGTGTTGGTTTGCCCGGGCTCCAGCAAGGAAAACTAATGTGGTGACCGACCACAAGGAAAAAGGGTCTTCCACCGTTTGAAGCTTGCCCAGCCAATTGTTGGCTTTGATTGACTAAGGCAGAAAAAAAAGGCAACAACATGACTAAATTTTTGACTGGGTTTGAGGGGCTGCCAGCTCGGCCCAAGCCATAACGTGGCTGACATCATCACTCCACCTTACAAGCATGAAAGAGGTGGGTAACGGTCATGAAATCCCAGCAGTCCATTTCAATTAAGCAGAAGATCCAATGATAAAAAATTAATAACCAATATATATATGAACAGTCTTGACTGGTCAAGAAAAAAAACGGGTGGAAACCCATGTCCAGTGGTAGTAAATAGTAACTTGACTAGTTGACGCCTCAACTTTTCGACCTTGACTTTTCTTGACTAGGGGTGAACTTGCTCTAAGAGCAAGTGCAGAAGTGCATGGCTTGACCGGTCACCAGCTCAGATTGCTGAGGTGTTGACTATAGACTTGACTTTTCTCCTTCCACCGATCCTTTTTTGACCAGCCAAAATATGGCCTTGACATATTGCTCGACCTAGACAAAGAAGCAAGCCAGCTCAGCCCATCAACAATCGTGGCTGACGTAAGCAAAAAAGGTGGAGAGGCAGACGGGAAAAGCAAGCGCGTGATGGCCAATTTTTTTGTCGATCTCCTAGCGCCGAACAGTGCTTTGCTCGTGCTGCTGCTCTATTTTGTCGCCTAGCGATAGTGAATGGGAGAAAGTCAGTGACGTGGCAGAGAGGAATTGGCTGGTTTGGAAATTTGAACCCAACGGTCAAATGATCCACACCGTTGGATTGAATAGTTTTGGCAGATCGGATGGCTAGGCAATTAATATGTATGATTATATATGTAAGGTAACAAAACGGTAAAGAAAAAAATTGTAACGTTAATAAACGGTAACAAAATAAATTGTAAAAAATTCTAAAAATTTATCTATAAATACCTACCATTTTTATTACATCTCACACCAAAAAAATTATACTTCATAGTTACACCTTCCTCCTCTTCATATAGCTCTCATCTTCCAAATTTGTTTATATCCAATATGGCCGAACAAAGGGAAAACATACGTCCAATGGCCGGACAAGAGGGAGATCAAAGTGAAGATGATAATACCGAAGAGAAAAGGAGATGGACAGAAGAGGAAGATGTTCAATTGTGCAAGTCTTGGAAAGTTGTAAGCCAAAATCCTGCTGTGGGCACAAATCAAAAAAAAAAAAAAAAAAACTTATGGAGGCGCGTGAAGTGACACTTTCACACAAATTGGCCCAAGAGCCGATCAGCTTCCTTCTTGCAGGGAAGGTGGAAAATTTTGAAGGTTGAACTCTTTGAGTGGCATTGTGCATTAAGGCAAGCGAAAAATTGGTACAAGAGCGGTTCAAATGCGGTTGATGAGGTGTGTATTTGTTGATAAATCATTTAATTTGTTGATACATTATAGTTAAATATTACTTTGTTGATACATTATAGTTAAACATTACTTTTCGTTATATCGTTTTAATATCGTTTTATGAGGTGTGTAATGTTTAATATCGTTTTAATTGTAGTCATTGCTTTTCGTTATAATTAAAATAATTAGTTGATAAATAATTATGTAATTGCAATGATGTTTATATTTGTACTTATTGATTTTTATTGTTGGCAATGGTGAGATACTTTATTATTAAAATTATGGTGATTTTTCCACAATAGATTAGTTAGCATGCCAAGCAAGATTTTTTTTCTTTTTCATTTTTGATGCTATTGACTTGAGAAAAAGAAAACCAGCAAAAACCATTATTAAAGAAAAAAAAACATATATATGCAAGTAAACAAGTTAAGTAAATTGGGTTCTGCCTTGAAAGATTGGCAAAATCAAGGACTGAAAAATAGATTTTTTCACCAATATTTCGGCGAAATTTTCAATTTTTGGGGTGGGCGATATTATCCTCACATACTATGATAATTTTGTGCGGTTCGGGTGCTCTGTTTTGAGTTGAGGTTATGGTCTGCAGGCGGGATTAGGTTGGTGGGCTTCGCTTCTTGGTAGAGGTGGCAAACGGGCCACTAAGCAAGAGCACGGCACGCTTAAAAGTGGCCCGGCACGACCCGAGTACGTTAGAATAAAGGGTCAGGCTGGGCCTAAGAATATTGGCCCATTGGCCAGGCCCGGCCCTAGCCCGTAATGGGCCCGGCACGGCCCGAGCACGATATATTGTGGGCCGGTCCGTTACAAACACAAAATTTCATTTTGTTTTAAAAAATATTAAAAAACTACAATTATGAGATTTGAATATGAGACCTTTTTATTTAAAATTTCATGACAATTCCACCAATGTTTTCTTTTATATTGTCAAAATAATGAAACAAAACATTATATCCTTGTTTTGACATAAGTATTTTTTCTAAATATTAAATATATGTTTATTAATAAAGACTAATCTCATAATAATACAACTATATGAAGGAAAGAATAATAGATACTAAATCTTCATTATATTAATAAAGATTAATCTCACAATAATATACTAAAAATAATATATTTTGAGTTTTTTTTTCTTTCTTTCTTATAGTGGAATATGAAAAATTATTAGAAATCTAATCTTAAAAAGCTAAGATTAAGAAAAACATTGTAGAACTTAATTTATTTTAATTTTCTAAATAGTTAAATAAAATTAATTTTTATTTGTTCAAATTAAGATTTTAAAATCGTGCTTTATAGTGGGTAGGCACAAGTACGGCCCGTTATTGACCCGGTACGAGCACGATATGGGCTCGGGCCATGGGCCGGCGGGGCTTAATGTTTAAGTAAATGGGCCGAATTAAACGAGTCCGACACGATAATAAATAGGCCGGCCCAAGCACGGCATGAAGCACGACTAGGCCCGATTAAAATGGGCTGGGCCGGGCCGGGCTGGCCCGTTTGCCACATCTACTTCTCGGTGAGCAGAGAGGCGGTAACGACCTGATTTACCATTGGAAGGGTCGGCCGCCAGAAAATTGGCCAGTGGAGGCGATGGCATGGCAGAAGGTGTGATGTAGGACGAGAATGGACCCAGTTTAGCCGAAAAACCATAAAAGTAAAGAAGCGGTGTAGAATCAAGAAGAGTGATTGAAAAATAGGTAACTCACGCGTAATCAGGTTACTAGCCGCTGGAATATTCAAGAAGATTTGGTTTTGGACTTTTCGGGTTTCTCGTGCGAAAAGTCAAGTTTTGATTTTGAATCAGATTTGACTAACCTTTGGCCAGAATGTCCGTTTGAAACGCATGATACCTTTCCAGAATGGGAACGACGAGATCTTCAAGACTCACTTTAGTGAGCCCTATCAGATTTAAGCCAAAATGTATCGTCTTAATTATCCGATTCGTGATTTAATATTTTTATGTTAGTTTTACATTCTTTTTATTTTAGGTTTTCTAGTTTATTTTGGATTTGTTTTGTTTTAATCCGTGGGCTTTAGGGTTTCATTGTTAGTCGCCCTAGGGTTTCTTTTCCCATATATAACCAACCTTAAACGGCTGCAGAACTATCTTTTATCATATTATCAATTAAAATTGAGAGTTTCTCTTTTATCTCTGGTGGACTCTAGAATCTTTGTTTTAGGTTTATTGCTTGTAAATCTAGGGTTACTTCCGCCAGCGTCAAGGTGATTAGGGCTGCTACTATTCATGCTTAGGTTTTGGGTTTGGGCCTATGGGCCTAGGCTCAAATTTGGGTCGTTGGACCCTATTTTGTGGTCCAGTAGAGAGGGTGCTTTACCACCCTCATTTGTCACTTAGTGATAAAGGTGAGCTTGGCTTGAGCTATGGACCTTCTTGAGCTTTTAGGTCAACTTATGGTCCAGGACCAATCGTTTCAGATCATGACTTTTACGGGAGTTAATAATTATCTGGAGTAAGATTGGTTGTCAAGCGGCTTATGGTTGCTGGAAAGTGGATTTTTGTTGGTACCATAATTGCTTGCCTGCTAATGGGTGGCTAGTTTTCTGCATGACTGCAAATAATTCTATAAATTTGAATGCAGATGAGATTTTGCTAAGAAGTCTTATAATTGAATTTGGAGTTAAGCATGAAGGATTATTGTCATTATTTTTGGTATCATGCTTGTGCTCCCATTCTGGTCTGTAACGTTTAAGATGTGGATTTCAGTTATTTTGACAGAGATTACCTTTTGCTGCAGGCTCTTAGGCTCCAAAACTTCATTTTTGCATTGGTTGGATGACTTCGCAAACGCTACAACGTTAGTTTGCTACGTTAGTTCTAGCAAACTTGGTCTTTCTGAAAGGGGCTGGCAGCATCTACTTGATATTTGTAAGTTCTGTACTATGGATAGAATGTTATACTGTTTTCACTATTTGATAGGTCACATGCTTGTGACGTAAGTTTAACTCTCTTCATGTGGTACATATGTTTTCTGAAGCTTGAGCATAAAGTTGTTGTTTTTATTTTAACGTAGACCAACTTTGAATAGGATATATAGATATTTTCTAGTATTAGTCACACGTACACAGAAGAATCACAGAAAGATTGAAACTGAACACCACATAACATGACCTGCATTACAGTGTCAACAGACATTTATTGTGTTAGCCACAGAATCAATTGGAACAAAACCGATATTTCTTTCGAAAATCCTCAACAATTCATTATATACATCCCAAGCTACATTTTGATCAACTATCGTTCATCCTCGTATGAAATTAACATTTGGATTTGCATGCTGTGTCATACCTGCTAGTTGTACTGCCAGAACCCCCATCACCTCTAATGTCCACCACGTGAGTGTTTGCATCAAGTGAACCGAGCAAATTCTCGCTCTCTTCTGGACAGAAATCAGCATTGTTTATCCATAGATGCTTTGCCATCATTCTCATTCCTTCTAGCTCCATCGCTACCTCTTTCATGGTTGGCCTCTCCTGCCCTTTTACACTCAAACATCTTTGGGCAAGATTGGCTACAATTTTTACCGTCTCCATATTTCCATCATTCACTATATTATCATCATCAAGAATTTGATCCAACCAATCTTCTTCCATGGCAGAGATGAAGATGCTTGCTAAGCATCTATTTGTACAAAGTGCCACTTTGCTAGTTATTAGCTCCAGCAGGACAACTCCAAAGCTGTAAACGTCACTCTTTTCAGTTAGTTTGTTTGATTGCAAATATTCAGGGTCGAGGTAGCTAGCCAAATGTCCCTAGTACTAAAGTTTCTAACTCAGTTTGACCTAAAGGAATCAATCGTGACGCTCCAAAGTCTGCCACTTTTGCTGTATAGTAATCATCTAATAGTATATTCATTGCTTTCACATCTCGATGTATAATTGGGATGGAAGTTGAGGAATGTAGGTATGCTAGTGCTCCTGCGGTTTCAGCTGCTATCTTCGTTCGTAATTCCAAAGAGAGTAGTGATCTTTTCTTATGAATGTGATCATAAAGGGTGCCATTGGTGATGAACTCATAAATTAGTAAAGGTGTTTCTGTCTCTAAGCAACAACCTAATAGCCTGACTATATTTCTGTGATTGATTTGAGAAAGAACAATCACCTCGTTAACAAATTGGTCCCTCTGGGCCGGAGCACCGATTTTAGACTTTTAATGGCAACCACTCTGTTATCTAGTAGTATTCCTTTATAAACGGTTCCATATCCTCCTTCACCAAGGACTCTACTTTCATGGTAATTGTTTGTGGCCTTCTCAAGTTCTTCTGTAGTAAAGATTCTTGTGGTCTCCACAGAGCCTCCGTGATTAAAGAGTTGTTTTTCCAACAACAAACCACCATTTTCTTTAAAGTACCTCTGTTTGAGATTAATGAAGTTTCTTTTCTTTATTCCCCAATATGTCCATGAAATTCCAATGAACAAAACCAAAAACCCTACACTTACACCTGCACCTATAATTGAAAAATCACGACCAGATTGGATATATAGAGTCGAAATAAAATTGTTTATCTACTTTACATTTGGATCTTCTTAATAAAAACTGTGAGAGATGCTGAAGATAAGGATAAATTACATATGTTTGTGCGCGCGCGCGTGTGTGTGTATATATATATAGTGACTGAAATTGGAACAAGCCTGAAAATTATCATTCATTTATGAGAAAACAAGTTGAGAGAATTTTGGGATTGAATTAGAATCTAAAATTAGCTGAACGTAAAAGATTTGGTTGCCTAAGAGTTCAGAAAATGCTTTAGATAGAAGTTCAAGCTATGATGCTGTGGAAGATGCATGCTAATTCTTAAGTAATAGTGTATTACATACTCAATGTAATAGTAAGCAGGACATTGATCTTTGAGCGGTTTTTTGTATCGTCTTTGATGCAACTCTGTTGATTTGTGCCGTCATTACTGTATCCTTTGGGACATAAACAAGAGTAATTTCCTGGAGGTGAATTGATGCACATTCCAATGTTACAGGGGTCTGAAGCCTTGCACTCATCAGTATCTGAAAGGAAAGGGAAAACAATGCATACATGTATCAGGTTAATTCCCAATATTGAGTGTTTATTTATAGTGCAATAACAAACTTATGAAAAAGTATGTATATAAATCAAAATCACCTTGGCACCGATCTTGGAGGTATGGATTCCCTTCGTAGCCTGGTAAGCACTGGCAAATGTAACCAGACGGCCCATTGATGATGGACCGGTTGACACACCTGCTATTTGCTGCCTTGCATGCATAATTCTGGCTTTTTTCATCACATGGTTCATCCCCAATCCCCCAATTAACAATGAGTGGAAGCTGGGTTGTGGTATTCAGTAAATTAAAACTTGTCTCAGGGGAGAATGTGAGCATGGCTACTTCCACAATGAAGGAATAGCTGCAAGGATACTTAGTCAACCATGTACCTGTATTATCCACAATTGATAGTCCATTGTAAAGTTGTGCAATCCACTTGGTATGGGAACATGGGAACAGCCAACGCCATTGCAAGAGTTTGTAAGTACTTTGCCGAGCAGATCATCACATAAGACCATGGTGTACCCCCCTGTGGACTTATCTTCGTCTGGCCCAGGGTGCGTGCGGTCACCTTGAAAAATTGCTACAGTGCCACAGCCAATGTCAAAGAACTTGTTTTTGGTATCAGAGATGGTATAAGGAGGAGGCAACTGGAGAGAAGGGAATGTGCTCATGAAGTGTGCCATTGCTGATGAACTCATAAACAAGTAAAGGAGTTTCTGTCTCTAAACAACATCCTAATAGCCTCACTGTTGTAGGAGAATAGAATTGTGTGTTATCATTGATAATAGGAGCCCTTTAAATAGGGAGTTACACGGTACCCAAAATGTAATAGAATCTGATTACAATTGAATACCTAGAACACATTCCTATTACAACTCTAAACCCTAGTTTGTAGAAGCACACATTATGTCGATATCCTTCAACACTCCCCCTTGTGCCGCTCAAACTTGGTGATGACGCTTTAATTGTTGCCTCGTTAAAAACCTTGCCAGGTAACAAAAACCCTGTGGGACAAAAATAACCCTGGTCGAAGGACAAAAAGAGCACAACACGTCCTTCACTCTTCGAAATCGAACATGCAGACATCATGCCTCCCCCTGATGTCAATATCTCCCCCTGATTGCTACAATCATAGGAGTTCGGATAACTTTCACAATCCGATGCTCTTCACATGGTTCTCGAAGGTGGATTTTGGTAACGACTCAGTAAATAAGTCCGCTACATTATCCTCTTATCGGATTTGGTTCACTTCAATATTTAGAAATGCTCGTTGTCATTTTGATGGAGGGGAGGAGGAGCACGGAAGGTGGCATTTTGCCTTATGGGGTCCGATCCCACACTTCCGTCATCTCTTTTCTCTATAGGGATAGAATAAGCCCATATCAATCGTACCTCTTAAATATCGAACGATTATCTTTATACCAATCTAATGGCGTTGCGTTGGCGCAGGGCTATGTGTAGCCAACAAGTTCATAATAATTGAGGTGTCCGGTCTTGTATTGTGCTAAGTACAATAATGCGCCTATTGTACATAAATAAGCACTTCTGCTATTAACACGTCTTCGTCATCATCCCTGGGACGAAACGGATACCTTTGAGGGCCAAGACTACAGACGACCATGGTGCATCTTTGACTTTATCAAAAATGTCTCTTGACACGGTATACAAGTTAAGAGAATATGTCTTCTCGTAGTCGATTCCAGGGCGTTGTGAGAAACCTTGCGCCATAAGGTGAGATTGCCATCTCTTTTTCTCATCACGCTATCTAACGAAGACCTATTAATGTCAATAGGTTTTATGTTAGGAGGTGTTGGCATCTCAGGCACGAAATCCTTCCTCTTCGTTAGTGAATCCAATTCAACCTGGATCGCATCTTTCCATTTAGGCCAAGTTTCTCTACGTTGGCATTCTTCAACGGAGTAAGGTTCGATGTCATTGGTCTCAATAATTCCACGTCCTCATGTACACTAGTGTAGTTCGTAGAGATCTCTATATTTTCAGGAATTGGTTCTACCATTGAGGCGTCCCCCAACGATGTCACTTGAACATAACCACAATCCAAAATATTCTCATGAGACGGATTATGAGTATCAATGATCAATGGATCAAGTTGTGCCAAACTCGCTCTCTTCTTAGGGCGAGAATCCATCGAACCTATGGGTCTCCTACTCTCTCTAGCGGAACCCATGGCCTATGACGCCATTATGCCACCTTTGTGGCGTCACCATACTACCATCCATGGTAGTGGTGCAGTACCCATCTTCTCTGGGTGGCACCATGTCCTCTTATGGGGACATCAATCCTTGCAGGCATGTTTGCAGCAGGTATATGTGATCTCGTCGA
>BDJD01002381.1:0-15157 GCA_002564525.1 Rosa multiflora | reverse complement strand
ATGTCTACCCGAATATTAGACATCGGCTAAAAACCGATGTCTGCATTTTCCGGATCTTTCTCATCACCCACAAAGACATCGATTGGATTTTTGTTTCTCATCGGTTTTTGACCGATGTCTGGGGCTATAATTCTAGTAGTGTATCTAAGTGATTGTGATTAGTTCAGTGACTAGGTGATTAAGTTATAAGAGTTTGTGATGAGTTCCACTTTTGTGTCGATATTGAGATTAATATCTGATCTTATATTGATAAGTACTTGATTAATTATTTGCTTATCTACTTAGGCAAGTAAGAGATAAATACTGATGATGATATAGAGGATCAGTCATAGTAAAACAGAGTCTCTCTTATGGGTAGAACTCTGTTAATGACACCTCTATATAAATGAGGTCCCTGTGAACTCTAATACACAAGTCTTCATCGTCTTGCCCCATAGAGAGACTCTTGGACTTTAGAGCTTCGCAGAAGATCTTGTTTGCACTATCTCTATTCCTGATCCATGGCTGCTCCAGGTACGTGACCATTAACTCCAATACGTACATGTTTCATAACTACTACAAACACTTGAACATAACTGTGTCTAAACTATTTGTTGGTGATCTTGATTGTGTTTATATTCTGTGTTTAATCTTTCAATTGGTATCAGAGCTTGCCACAAAAATGTTTAGATCGTTTTGTGTGTTTGTACTTTAGATTTTGGGATTTTTTCAATAAATAAATAAAATGAAATAAAAATTGTTCCAGGCTGAGGAAGTAAGGGCCTGCTTTAGTTTTCTGGCTCAAAACAACGTATGCGGGTTCTAGGGCCCAAAACCCATTTTCCTTATGAAAAACTATTAAATGAATTATGAACTGATTTGCCGACTACAATTTTTTTTCTGGGTTTTGAGTTCTATTACGCTGAGCAAAATGTTTTTGGGGGTTTGCTTCTCAAATCGATTCAGATTAAAAGGTTTTGTTGTTTTGGATTGGAATGGTTGAAATAGCATGCTGCGTCAATGAATTATGCTTCCGCTAACGAAATTATGCAGTTTTTGATGCAGCTAGCTAAGGTATGTACTCATGATTCTTTTGAAAAATTTTCATGCTGGTTTGTGATTGAAAAGCATGTAGGTGAAATACCTAAACCTTGTTTTTGATCATGTGATATGAGTATGAATTGATTGTACTAAACTTGTTAAAATTGATTCGTATTCTTTTGACTTCAGAAAAATCTTTCAATTGAATGATGTTGCTTAATTGATAATATTACTCCCAGTATTGTCATATATGTGAATTCATATGCAACGAAATGGTTGTTTTCATAATATGTGAGAACCTTAATAAAACCAACTATGATTTGTAATTGTTTGAGGATTTTGACAGACATGGTGCACACAGCATTTTCTATTGAAGTTTTCAGATAATTCTTTGGCTTAACAGATCATGAAATTGTGTCTTTGCATTTTAGAGTTATGACTGTTTTCTTCCACAGAAGGGTAATGATCTTTACATAATTTTAAGATGCAAAACAGCACACAACAAGTTTGACAAATGCATATTAAGATACGTAGATTTTCTTCTGCCACACAGGTGATGAACTATCTATGGATAACATGTTTTTGTTAAAAATTTGGTTGTGTGATTCAGTACTTTTGTTAATGTTATGTCTACTGCCATACAGGTGTTGCTAACATTGTGTTGTAGTAAATAACTACAGCTGGGGTATCTCTTATATATATAGATATATATACTGATTGCATGTATATCCTTCTTGTTAAATTTTGGCTGGTAGTTTTCCTGTGTTTGTTCTTGTTTTTGGTTTTTTCGAAGAATTTGACTAAAACTATCATAAAACACAGAAAACTTAAGCTAAAGCTTATTTAACAAACTCACAGAATCACTAATACAATTTTTCTTTCATTTGCTTCCATAGGTGCCCCATCCTTTAGCCTTTCCCAGATTGAGCAATTGACTGGTACCAACTTTAAGAGTTGGAAAATGGATATGGAGATTGCATTAGGACTTCAGGGGTATGATGTAGCCTTGAGAGAACCAGAACCTATTGTCACTGCTGAGAGCACACAAGAAGAGAAAACTAAGTATAATGACTGGCAGAACAAGAATAGGATGGCCCTTTTGCTTATGAAGAGAACAATCACCGAGACTGTGAGAGGAAGTATCCCTGCGACTGAGAATGCCTTAGAATATCTGCAGTTCATCTCTGATAGGTACCAAGAGTTGGAAAAGGCTGAGTCATCAGTGCTTATGCATTCACTTGTGACAATGAAGTTTGATGGCAAAGGTAGCATTCGGGAATACATCATGAGGCAAATAGATGTAGCTACCAAGCTCAGAAACCTCAACTTTGAGGTAGGTGATCAATTCTTGGTCCATCTGGTGCTGAACTCTCTGCCAGCTGACTACACCTAGCTCAAGGTGACACACAACACCCAGAAAGACAAATGGGGGCTGAATGAACTAATTTCCATCTGCGTTCAGGAAGAGAGCAGACTTAGGGCTGAAACAGCAATCCCTTGTAAACCTGTGAACTTGATTACCAAGAAATGGAAGAAATCCAAGCTGAAAACTAAGAAGAGTCCTATGGCTGTAGTTACCAAACCTCCTGCACCTACTGCACATAAGGCCAACAAGACCTATCAGGCCAAGTGCTTCTTCTGTAGGAAACCAGGACACTTCAAGAAAGACTGTCAGGGTTTCAAGGATTGGCTAACAAAACGAGGTAACTTAGAACTGAACCTTAGACCTTCCTTTTCCATTGAAATTAATTTAGTTCATTCCAAAACTCATTCTTATTGGATAGATAGTGGCTCACCCTTACACATCACCAATTCCTTACAGGGGTTAACAAACAGGAGAGCACCAAGGCGTGAGGAGCTTCAGCTTTGTGTAGGAAATGGGATGCGGGTTGCTGTCAAGGCTGTAGGAACTCTTAGTTTGGATTTAGGCCTAGGAAATTTTCTGGAATTAGACAATGTCTTTTATGTACCTTCCTTAAGAAGGAATTTGTTAAGTTTGTCATTATTGACAAAACTTGGTTGCTGTTTTTATATAGATAGTTTTGGAATAAAAGTATCCCGAAATTCCCTACAAAAGTATCCCGAAATTCCCAAAATTCCCCAAATTACCATTTGCATCTGGTTCTTTTGTTGATGATTATTTACAGTTACATTGTTCTTTACCTACAAAAGAAATTTTATATGTTAATAACAATGTTAATAATCATAATAACCATAACACTGTAATAGGTGTTAAAAGAGCAAAGGTAAATGAAAAATCAGCATACCTTTGGCATAGAAGACTAGTTAAACAGAATATACTCCCGAGCCTAAACTTTGATGACCTTGGTGATTGTCTGGAGTGTATTAAGGGAAAACTCACAAATTCTAGGAAGAAAAATGCCACTAGAAGTCTTGAACCACTAGAACTCATACACACGGATATATGTGGACCCTTCAAAACTAGAACCATTTGTGGGAACAAATACTTCATAACCTTCATAGACGACTACAGTAGGTACTGCTATGTTTACCTCATCTCTGAGAAATCCCAATCTCTTGAAACCTTCACAGTCTTTCATAAGGAAGTGGAAAAACAGCTTGGTAAGCAGGTAAACATGGTGAGATCAGATAGAGGGGGAGAGTTTTATGGAAAATACACTGAGGCAGGACAGCAGAAAGGACCTTTCGCACTATATCTTGAGCAACACGGCATAAAAGCACAGTATACTACACCTGGAACTCCTGAACAGAATGGTGTGGCTGAGAGGAAGAATAGAACACTATTGAATATGGTTAGAAGCATGATGAGTACCTCTGGATTGCCTAGGTTTTTATGGGGAGAAGCTTTAAAAACTGCAAATTACCTTTGCAATAGATCACCGAGCAAGGCAGTGGACAAAACTCCTTTCGAGCTATGGAACAATAGACAACCAAGTCTATTTCATTGTCATGTTTGGGGTTGTAAAGCTGAGGCTAAAGTATACAATCCTCAGATACAAAAGCTTGACTCGAAAACCATAACTTCCTACTTCATTGGCTATCCAGAAAAGTCTAAAGGTTACCGACTTTACTCACCTAATCATTCCACAAGAATTGTTGAGACACATCAAGTCAAGTTCTTAGATGAAATGTACTACAACCATGCTCCAGAAGACTTTGAATTAGAACTTGAAGATGAAGTCACTGATGATACTATTGAGAACACAGTACCGAAAATTTCGTTTGATCATCTCATACCTGCAGTCGGAACAGATCAGGATATGCCTGATGTAGCTGAAGACAATGGTGAGCAGCAGGTTAATTTTGATGTTGCAGTAGCTGAAGAAAATGGTGAGCAGCAGCTTAACCTTGATGTTGCAGAGCCAAATGAAGTTGTACAGCAGCCAAATGACGTTGCAGAACCACAGAATAATGTCATTGCCCCAGTTCAACAAGTTAGAAGATCAACAAGAGAGAGAAAGACAGCCATTGGGAGTGATTATGTGATTTATTTGCAAGAGACAGACTATGATTGGGGTGAAGACAATGATCCTGAAAGCTTCAAACAAGCTGTTAAAAGTGAGTTTTCAGATAATTGGTACAAAGCAATGCAGGCTGAACTCAAGTCTATGAGTGATAATAAAGTGTGGACATTGGTCGAACCAGTTGGTAGTCACAAACCAATTGGTTGTAAATGGGTATTCAAAACGAAGAGGGCAGCAGATGGTAGTGTGGAGAGGCACAAAGCAAGACTAGTTGCTAAGGGCTTCACTCAAAAGGAGGGCATAGACTTTACTGAAACTTTTTCCCCAGTTTCGACTAAAGATGCCTTCAGGATAATCATGGCTATGGTGGCATATTTCGACATGGAACTTCATCAAATGGATGTCAAGACAGCCTTTCTAAATGGAGAGCTTGAAGAAGAAATATATATGCAGCAGCCAGAGGGTTTTGTGCAACAAGGTAAGGAGCACTTAGTCTGTAAATTGAATAAATCGATTTATGGATTGAAACGGGCTTCTAGACAATGGTACAAAAAGTTTGATGCAGTTGTCACTTCGCATGGTTTCACAGAAAACTTGGTGGATGAGTGTGTGTATTTGAAGACTTATGGAAAGAGTTTTTTGTTTCTGATTTTGTATGTGGATGATATCCTTTTAGCTAGCAGCAGTGTGAAGTTACTCAACAGCACTAAGTCTTTTCTGTCAAAGAATTTTGACATGAAGGATCTTGGGGAGGCAAGCTATGTTCTGGGAATTGAGATCAAAAGGGATAGAAGCAGAGGTTTGCTTGGGTTATCACAACAAAGCTATATCAACAAAGTTTTGAAGAGATTTGACATGCTGAAGTGTAATCCAGGGAAGGTGCCTATGTCTAAAGGTGACAAATTAAACAAGAAACAGTGTCCCAAGAATGATCTGGAGAGGGAAGACATGAAATCCAAGCCTTATGCTAGGCTGGTAGGTAGCTTAATGTACGCTCAGGTCTGCACTAGACCTGATCTTGCATTTGTTGTAAGTATGATAGCTAGGTTTCAGTCCAATCCAGGTTTTGAACACTGGATTGCAGTGAAGAAGGTACTTAGGTATTTGCAAAAGACTAAAAACCACATGTTAGTGTATAGACATGTCAAGGATCTAGAAGTCTTAGGTTACACAGACTCGGATTTTGCAGCAAATTATCCGGAGTCTAGTAAATCAACTTCTGGATATGTTTTTACATTAGCAGGTAGGGCTATTGCTTGGAAAAGCATGAAGCAAACACTTACAGCAACCTCAACCATGCAGGCTGAGTTTATTGCAATCTACGAGGGTGTTTGTCAAGGGTTGTGGATTAAGAATTTTCTGTCGCAAACCAAACTTGTAGACTCCATTGTGTCCAGACCTCTGAAGGTGTTTTGTGACAATTCAGCTGCAGTCTTTTTCACCAAGAACAGCAAGCGATCCACCAACTCTAAACATATAGATCTTAAATACTATAGTGTTAGAGAGAGAGTGAAGCACCGAGAGATTGATATTGTGAAGATTAACACTCTTTCACAATTAGCAGATCCATTTACGAAAGCTATGCCTGTTGCTTCTTTTCAGAAGCATGCCAGAGAGTATGGAATTTTACCTGCATTAGATGCTTAGCTTAGTGGGAGCAATTAAAGAACTTTGTTTTGTATTCGTATTCTGGTTATTTTCATTCAAGTTATCCTGATTCTTGTTTGGATTTTAATATGTAATATCTGGCATTTGATTTTATCAATAAAACCTTCTTTTGGTGATCTACTGATCTTATTGTCCTCAGAAGCTTATTTTGCAATTGTATTATTTATATTTGCTTCTGTGATTATTTTTCAGTCAATAGCTATTCTTTGGACTTTGCATGAATGGAGTTGTACTTGCTGCAACAATGTTTTGAGGAAACACATACAGTAATCATTCATGCAGGTATGCATTGTGTTTCAAGATTTTGAAAGTCAAAATCCTTCAGTAGGACCATACTCTATATGCTTTCAGTTAGCAGATATATCAAGCATGAGTATATATATATTTATTTCTGTTATGACTTCTGTGGTCTGCAAGGAATTGTATGGTGGTTTTGGTGTGTTGTATCTTTTAAGGTACATTTTTCTCTTAGCCCTATATTAATCCTTGTTGCATTGACTGAGTCAGAATCAAGTCTGGAAACATCACTCTACTCACGTGCACACTTCAATTGTAACTTTATCAATTTCATTGTCTTATTACAAATTAAATGACATTGGTCCAAGTGGGAGAATGTAAGACACTTACGTATGGACTCAATGACATTTATCTAAGTGATTGTGATTAGTTCAGTGACTAGGTGATTAAGTTATAAGAGTTTGTGATGAGTTCCACTTTTGTGTCGATATTGAGATTAATATCTGATCTTATATTGATAAGTACTTGATTAATTATTTGCTTATCTACTTAGGCAAGTAAGAGATAAATACTGATGATGATATAGAGGATCAGTCATAGTAAAACAGAGTCTCTCTTATGGGTAGAACTCTGTTAATGACACCTCTATATAAATGAGGTCCCTGTGAACTCTAATACACAAGTCTTCATCGTCTTGCCCCATAGAGAGACTCTTGGACTTTAGAGCTTCGCAGAAGATCTTGTTTGCACTATCTCTATTCCTGATCCATGGCTGCTCCAGGTACGTGACCATTAACTCCAATACGTACATGTTTCATAACAACTACAAACACTTGAACATAACTGTGTCTAAACTATTTGTTGGTGGTCTTGGATGTTTGAATATAACTATACATGTATCTGCAGTAAAACTTGATTGTGTTTATATTCTGTATTTAATCTTTCACAAATAGCTGCCGCGCAGCCATTGGCTATATAATAGCCAATTTGAACTGAGTAAACCCCAGAACTTTATTTTTGGTCCGTAAACACGCCGACAACCGATAAATGTTGATATCGCATAAGTCGCGGTAGATTAGCTACCAAAATACATTGTGTTATTAACTCTAGATAATCATGAACACCATAAAAGAGTGTTCGGTTTCCAATCATCATCAAATTGAAAACTCAAGAGCTAAAAGAGCAAAATGAGACGTTGGTAGAGAAACTATTAATGGGGGGTCTAATGAAATCAATGTTTGTAGTATTGGAGCTTAAGATTTAATCTTTGACTGTTTTACTGATTTCTGTTAATAAGTCCTAGTCTTTAGGGACTAGGTGTTTTAGTTTGATTTAGTCTTTCCCAAGTAACCACGTTCTTAGGAGTGTATAACGTGGGTTGTTGTTCTTTGATTCAAGTTGTAATTGGCTATTTATAAGCCAAAGTCTCAATTCAATAAGTAGAGCTTTCATCTCCCAGTCTGTGTATGTTTCTTGTGCTATAATCAACTAGGTTTCAACAGTGGTATCAGAGCCCCATCTCAGGGGCCTGATCGAGAGAGTTAAAGTGAGGGAGAAACAGTGTGAGAAGAGAAAGAAGTAGAGAAATGGCAGAGAGCAGTAATGGAAGGTTTGTAACCTCTTCCATTCCAAAGTTTGATGGTCACTATGACCATTGGGCAAAGCTGATGGAGAATTTCCTTCGTTCAAAGGAATATTGGGATCTCATTGAGAATGGGATTTTGACGGTGGCAGCTGGAGCAGTACCAACAGCAGAACAGCGCAAGACGATCGAAGAGCAAACCTTGAAGGATCTGAAAATCAAAAACTTCTTATATCAAGCAATTGATCGAGAAGTCCTTGACACCATTCTGAATACAGATACAGGGAAACAAATTTGGGACTCAATGAGACAGAAGTTCCAAGGTTCAACAAGGGTGAAGAGAGCGCAACTGCAAGCGTTACGCAGAGATTTTGAGGTCCTTCACATGAAGGAAGGAGAGACAGTCAATGCCTACTTTGCACGCACACTAGCCATAGCAAACAAGATGAAGGCCTGCGGTGAAACGATGCAAGAGAACACTATCACTGAGAAGATTTTGAGATCAATGGTCTCAAAATTCGATTACGTGGTGTGTTCCATCGAGGAGTCTAATAATCTCGAAACACTGACTCTTGATGAATTACAAAGCAGCCTCCTAGTCCATGAGCAGAGGATGAGAGGTCACAACGAAGAAGAACATGCCCTGAAAGTCACCAGTGGACGAAGATTTGGAGCAAGGGAGGATGATAGACTCGGAGGCAGAGGTAGAACAAGTGGAGGCTTTCGAGGTAGAGGAAGAGGTCGAGGGAGACTCAACAAAGCTATTGTCGAATGTTATAAATGCCACAAGTTGGGACATTTTCAGTATGAATGTCCGGAATGGGAGAAAACTGCTAACTATGCTGAATTGGATGAGAGTGAGGAGATGCTTCTCATGGCCTATGTTGAGATGCAAGGCGCAAGAAGAGAGGAGGTATGGTTTTTAGATTCTGGTTGTAGTAATCATATGACTGGAGATAGGGTTTGGTTTTCTGATTTGGATGAAGGTTTTAGGCAAACTGTGAAACTAGGCAACAATACTAGAATGAATGTGATGGGGAAGGGTACTGTCAGATTGAGTGTTGAAGGCATTGTTCAAGTAGTCAGTGGGGTGTTCTATATTCCGGAATTAAAGAATAATTTGTTGAGTGTGGGGCAGCTACAAGGAGTGTTTGGATGCATTGCAAATGTGCATATCTCGGATGAGAAGAGAACGAAGCTGGATCCAAAGAGTTTCAAGTGTGTTTTTCTTGGTGTGAGTGAAGAGACCAAGGGCTACAGATTGTACAATCCAATTACAAAGAAGATAGTGGTGAGCCGTGATGTAGTCTTTGAAGAAACTGAGGGATGGAACTGGAGTGAAAGTGCAGAAGAGACAAAATATGTGCCATTAGAATGGGGTGACGAAGATGTAATAATTGACAGTGAGGAAGAGGAGCTGGATGAAGATGAACAAGAAGAAGATGCTATGGTGCCAACACATGAAGGGAATGAATATGAGGTACCAACTACGAGTTCAAGCAGTGCAGCAACTCCGCCAACACATGAAGGGAATGAATATGAGGTACCAACTACGAGTTCAAGCAGTGCAGCAACTCCGCCAACACATGAAGGGAATGAATATGAGGTACCAACTACGAGTTCAAGCAGTGCAGCAACTCCGCCAACACATGAAGGGAATGAATATGAGGTACCAACTACGAGTTCAAGCAGTGCAGCAACTCCGCCAACACATGAAGGGAATGAATATGAGGTACCAACTACGAGTTCAAGCAGTGCAGCAACTCCGCCAACACATGAAGGGAATGAATATGAGGTACCAACTACGAGTTCAAGCAGTGCAGCAACTCCGCCAACACATGAAGGGAATGAATATGAGGTACCAACTACGAGTTCAAGCAGTGCAGCAACTCCGCCAACACATGAAGGGAATGAATATGAGGTACCAACTACGAGTTCAAGCAGTGCAGCAACTCCGCCAACACATGAAGGGAATGAATATGAGGTACCAACTACGAGTTCAAGCAGTGCAGCAACTCCGCCAACACATGAAGGGAATGAATATGAGGTACCAACTACGAGTTCAAGCAGTGCAGCAACTCCGCCAACACATGAAGGGAATGAATATGAGGTACCAACTACGAGTTCAAGCAGTGCAGCAACTCCGCCAACACATGAAGGGAATGAATATGAGGTACCAACTACGAGTTCAAGCAGTGCAGCAACTCCGACAAGCACATCTCCTCAAGCGGCCTCACTTGAGTTAACTCAAGCAAGAAATAGAAGATTCCCTGTTTGGATGGAGGACTATGTCACAGGTGAGGGATTGTCTGAGAATGAGGAAGCTCTCAACATGGTTCTCTATGCATCAGGTGAAGATCCAAACACATTTGAAGAGGCAAGAAAGAGCTTGAAGTGGAGAGAGGCTATGGATAATGAGATTAGAGCTATCGAGAAGAATGGCACTTGGGAGTTTGCAGACCTACCTCAAGGAGCAAGAAAGATAGGGGTGAAATGGATTTTCAAAACGAAGCTGAATGAACTAGGAGAAGTGGACAAATTGAAAGCTCGCTTAGTAGCAAAAGGCTACGCGCAGCAGCATGGTGTGGATTATGGTGAAGTTTTTGCTCCTGTGGCGAGATGGGACACAATAAGGATGATCTTGGCCTTGGCAGCTCAAAGAAAGTGGTGTGTGTATCAGCTTGACGTGAAGAGTGCATTCTTGCACGGTGAGTTAGAAGAAGACGTATTTGTTGAGCAGCCTCAAGGGTACGAGAAGAAAGGGGAGGAGCATAAAGTCTATAAACTGAAGAAAGCACTCTACGGGCTAAAACAAGCCCCTAGAGCTTGGTTTAGCAGGATCGAGGCATATTTTATCAGGGAAGGTTTTGAACGGTGCCCAAATGAGCATACACTATTCGTGAAGTCACAAGGAGAGGGTAAGATGCTGATAGTAAGTGTATATGTCGATGACTTGATATTTACAGGAAGTGATACTAAGATGTTTGAAGAATTTAAAGCATCGATGATGTCAGAGTTCTAGATGATAGATTTAGGGAAGATGAAGTACTTCCTATGTGTGGAGGTCGTGCAAAACAGCAAGGGAATCTATTTGAGTCAAAGAAAGTATGCACAGGAAGTCATAGAAAAATTTGGTATGAACAACTCTAACTCTGTGCTAAATCCTATTGTTCCAGGCTCTAAACTTTCTAAGGATGAAGGAGGGGTGCGTGTGGAAGGTACACGATACAAACAGATGGTTGGTAGTTTGATGTACTTGACTATGACGAGACCAGATCTCATGTTTGTTGTGAGCCTAGTAAGCAGATTTGTGGAGAATCCAAAGGAGTCGCATATGCAAGCCATTAAAAGGGTTCTGAGGTACATTAAAGGCACTGTGGAATTAGGCATTTGCTATAGTTGTGATGCTGTTAATGGTGAAGAGTTGGTAGCTTTTTCGGATAGCGATTACGCCGGTGACCTTGATGATCGCAAGAGTACATCTGGTTATGTTTTCATGATGAGCAATGGTGCAGTGGCGTGGTCATCTAAAAAGCAACCAGTGGTCACATTATCCACTACGGAGGCTGAATTCATTTCGGCAGCCTACTGTGCATGTCAATGTATATGGATGAGACGAGTTCTTGAAAGACTTGACTGCAATCAGAGTAAGTCCACAATGATTTTTTGCGACAACAGTTCTTCCATAAAGTTGTCAAAAAATCCGGTCATGCATCGAAGGTGCAAACACATAGATGTCAGATATCACTTCCTTCGTGACCTTTGCAAAGATGGTGTGGTGGAGTTAGTTTATTGCAGCTCAAATAATCAAGTAGCTGATGTCATGACGAAGCCGTTGAAGCTTGATGACTTTGGAAAATTCAGAAACTTGCTTGGACTGTGCAGAATGCCTGAAGAGTAAACTGATTGCTTGACGCAGTGCAGTTTAAGGGAGGAAATATTGGAGCTTAAGATTTAATCTTTGACTGTTTTACTGATTTCTGTTAATAAGTCCTAGTCTTTAGGGACTAGGTGTTTTAGTTTGATTTAGTCTTTCCCAAGTAACCACGTTCTTAGGAGTGTATAACGTGGGTTGTTGTTCTTTGATTCAAGTTGTAATTGTCTATTTATAAGCCAAAGTCTCAATTCAATAAGTAGAGCTTTCATCTCCCAGTCTGTGTATGTTTCTTGTGCTATAATCAACTAGGTTTCAACATGTAGTTCAAATGACGTGCAAGATCTTTTGACTGAGACCTAAACTTCTTTTTTGAAAGTTAATTTGGAACATGGAGGTACGTTGTAGTCTTGTAGATAGAGACTAAAACTGTGTCACTTACGTATATCAGTATATGAAGTCAAATATCACATTCATGCATGTTTTATAGTAATTAGAGACTAAACCCTTTCTATAAAATAATTAACCATTTCTTTTGCCATAGACCCCATAGTCTAATACTTAACCTTAGTCAAGAAAATATGAACAAATCCATGTGCTTGAAGCATGACAGCCTGCAAGGTCCATATGACAGATGGCCCAAAAACTAAAGAAAATTATGTTGCAATAATAGATCAATTAACTAGCTTGATCTGCCAACCACAATCGATCTTGTACGTAATTTTCGTATATAACCTAAAGATGCATGGAACCTACTCGGGCTTTTTTTTATGTTTTTTGTCAATTTACTCTAATGTCAGAGTCATGTAACCTATTAAGTTTTTTTAAATCTCCCTTATTTATGAAGACAAGGTATTCTCTAATACCCAATTAAGTTTTTTTTTTTTTTTTTTGAAACTATTTTACCTTTCATCTCTTTGTTACATAGAGAGAGAGAGAGAGAGAGAGAGAAGTCATTAGGGACTTCACATGATTCCGGTCACCGGCCGCCACCCACAGGACTTCTCTAAAAACCTCGCCGAATGTCCCCAAAAAGGTTGTCGGAGATCTCATAGGTCACCAGAAAGGTTTAATGCTTCCAAATAAATAAATAAAATTAAAAAAAAAAAAACATGTGATCCACTCCAACCACATAGCTTGTTATATGAGAAACAAAAAGAAGAAGCTAGAACAACTTGTCGATGCGAGCTCCGACTCGGAGAAAATCCCGGACTCGAACTTCGGACAGATTCTCGGAGTACAATTACCATATTCTGAGAACCCAATCGGAGAAATTGGGGTCGTTGAAGGCGAAGGTGAAGTCCGGTTCGGGGCTCAAGGATGAGTCTGATCCCATGACCAGCGGCTGATCGAAGAACTGGTCGACCTTGATCGTCAGCGAGAACGAAAGGTCTAGGGTGAGCTTCGGCGACGAGTGGACTCTGACGTGGTTGAGTTGGATCCGAGCGAGCTCTAGGGCCGAGTCAGAGGGGAAGAGGAAGAACACGGCGGTGGAGAGGAGGAGGAAAGTGACGACGGTGGATATACATGGGTGGAGAGGACGTTGTTAGTGCCTTCATCAGGTTTAGGGAGAGAGAGAGAGATGACATGGATGTAGTTTTTTAATTAGATTGAGGGTAAAATTGTCATTTTATTTTAAATTGTGTTAGTGGGAATAAAAATCTGTTGATGGAGTAAGTCAAATCAGTTTGGCCAATTTTAGTGCTTTGGGTCAAGGACCCCTTTCTTTTATTCTTATTTCATCATTCCTTGTTTTCTAGTGATTAATTATATATAAAGCACACGTTGTCAAAAACATGGCTGCTTGGGTGTTCTCTTATCTGGAATAAAGTAACAAAAGAACAAACACCGTACCTAATACACCAAAATCAACCTAGAATCATTGACCTTCTGTATGCACATCCATTCTTCCTAATACTTTTCCACAAATCACCATAATATACATTATATATAGATATAAGAAATGAAGTTTCAAATCTGTAGGTACATACATCCTTTTCTACGTCCTCCATTAATTAGCTATAGTTTTCCTGTTCGATCATTCAGCTGCTAGAGGGAATGAACACAATCAGCAAAAATGCTGTATATTTCATTTTGGTTCTTTTTGCAGTATTAGTCCAAGTCAGAGGCCGTTCTTTTCGACATATCACTACTGTTACTACTAGTGCTCAATCGATTTCAGACGGTGTTGATGATCAACATCATGATGTTGGATTCAACCAAAGTAATGGGACGATCAGAAGCTCCTTCCAACTTCTCAAAGGAATTGACGCCGAGTCTGAGGAGACCTGCGACCAACTGTACGGGTTCTTGCCGTGCTCGAACAGTGTTTACGGGCATGTGTTCTTGATGGTGGTGTATGAGTACTTGTTGTTCCATGGAGAGTCGTACTTGGCAGCCGGAGGTGAGCAGATCTTCAAGATTCTGGGTCCTGGTGTCTTCGGTGCTAGTGCTTTCCATGTCCTCGGCGCCCTCCCAGAGTCTTTGTTGCTTCTTGGTACGTTTAATTTTCAATAATCTCTGCTGCTTTAATTTCCGGCTCTGCTATGTCTTCTTTATATTGTCATATGAATCTTATGATATATCGTGAGCGTGTCAATTTAAAATTAGACGGATATTACGTATTTTCTGAAAAATAAACTAAGACTGATGGATATCATCGATCAATTCGTTGAACGTTTTCTTTCAACGAATTACAGAGAAATTACACAAGCACTGTACAAAAATAAGACTATGACAAATAATAGAAATACAGCTACCACAAATTCCTTTGCTGGATATCGATCATGAAGAGAGAGTAGTTGGTAACTTGGTATTATCGTGGTTGCTATAATTCTCATCACCAAAGAAAATAGAGAAAAACATGTGGCGTCAATTATTTAGCTGTTACTGCACATGTATTTAATTGTCGCCGGTCGTCACCGATCACTATCTATAATTATCCAATTAATTAGTGATCTCGATCGAATTACTTAAGGTTTGGGAAGCTCGTGCCTTGTACGAAAAGCAAGTGAGGAATGCAAAGACCCTCTTTTTAGTCCACATAAAATTTTCGCCCTTTTGAAAGTTTGTTTGATTGGGCCCAATCTGCCAATTTGGAATCAAAATTCGGAAGCAAACCAACCTCTAAGAGGTTCGAACCTTGCTTGTGCCTCATACAAAACAAGGAAACCAATCCTGCTGGAGCTGGATCTTCCATTAATAGAATATCGTTTTTTATATTTATTCACAAATCTCATCTTTTTTTTACCTTTTCAACAGTTTATTGGGTAGTTTATTTTATTGTAATTAATTAAATTTATTATTTTAAGTACTTTGTACATGAATAAA
>BDJD01002380.1:5382-32430 GCA_002564525.1 Rosa multiflora | reverse complement strand
TCGCCCTATTTCAGATCTATCCTCCACATCCTGTTGAAGAATTTGAATTTCATGCACGTGATATTAATACTTTTTTTTTTTAAGGTTGATACATTTTAAATAGGTATGGTTAGAACAACTGTCGTGCCCCTGATTTTTTAACACAAATAAAAATCGATATATAATCTCATACTTATATATGCGTGATCGTTCAGCCATCAATACAAAATACTTGTAAACTTTTTCCCTTTTAAACCAAATACATATTGATGCCCTGAACCTACTATGTCAATATTGACCCGCTCCATAGAGTCATATATTACAAATGCTTACGAATTAAATTGTCAACAACAAAATATAACGTAAATGCTCTTCAGAGCTAACTACACAACGGAAGTCTTTATCAATGGTAAAGTCACAAAAATGACTTCTTACCATAAAGTTGCAGGTACGCTACCCCAACCACGATTGCCCTGACCTGCAGGATTAACCCCTACACCATTTGAATGGTGCACCGGGTTGCCACACAACAAACCCGGCCAGTAAGCTTTTGTAAGACCGTATGAGTAACTCAAACCACACATGCACAACTCGCCTAACGAGGAAACCCATCAACTCGTAAAAAGTAACACACACCCTGTTTTCCCAAAACAACACATTCTTTTCCCAAAACAACACAACACAATTACCCCGTGACAAAAATCATATGAATTGAAACTCTGACAATTCAATATGCAATTTCCCAAAATCACAACAAAAGTCACACCGTGACAAAATCATAATAATTGAAACTCTGACAATTTAATATGATACACAAGTCCTCCCCGAACATTTAAAAGAAAGAATCCCCGAAACTCCCTTTTAAAACACATTTTCAAATCAACACAAGTCACCCTGTGACGAAATCATAATAATTGAAACTCTGACAATTAAATATGATACACAAGTCCTCCCTGGACATTTAAAAGAAAGAATTCCCGAAACTCCCTTTTAGAACACATTCTCAAATCAACATAAGTCACCCCGTGACAAAATCATAATAATTGAAACTCTAACAATTAAATATGATACACAAGTCCTACCCGGACATTGAAAAGAAAGAATCCCTGAAATTCCGTTTTAAAACACGTACTCATGAGCATCAGATAGCTCCCCGCTACCCCCCCCATGATGTACAATAGCAACATACTAGAGCTCTAACTGATCGTATCCACTCACCCGGCCAAAAGCGTGAAATCCCGATATATTTGCCTAAGGTCACTCCCAGCAACCTCGAATCCTCAGACCTCCCAGGTCATCAGATAAACACATTTCAAAAGCGGTCACTCAGGACCAAAAGTTACTCAACTCTCAAAATGAGACGTCAGCCGGTGACCTCCAATCATCAGACCTCCCCGGTCGTCAAATCAAAACATTAAATCAAATCAAAATGAGAAATCACCACTTGTGACTCTCAGATCTTCCGACCGTCGGTCGCTAGATCAAAACATTAAGCAACTCACACCAAATCTTGACACTTTTCAAACAATAGGAATTCCCAATTCCTAAGAACAACTTTTCGCGAAAAGTCAAGCCTCAAAACAATATAATGAAACCGATCATTACCTATTGCATAATTCACCCCTCAATCCATAAGAATATACATATTTCACGTATATATATATATATATATATATATATATATAAGTGGTCATTCACTCAGGAATGCCACTAATACCAACTATAGTTTGCAGTTAACTAAATAACTCTCAAAACAATCAAGGTACTTCGTTAGTAAATGAACATTGTGAGATTACTCACCTCGAAACTCCCGCTGCATCTTCACACCACTAGACTACTTACAGAATGCCCTCTATCAAGCACCTAAGAAGTACAGCCTTGATTCAGTCAACGAATCACAAATAATTAAAGTTCGAATCCCCAATTCGAACCACAATCCCAAAGTAACGCCAATTGAGGCGAAACCACATATGAGACAACCCAATGTCTCTGGAATACTTCTACAATCGATATGTCAGAACCACAAGTCGATCGAACGCTCGAATCCTCACAAATCAAAACATCGAATGGTCTGAAACAGTAAAAACTCTAACATGCTCATATGATCTCCAAAAATTACGTATTGTATATCGAAATGCTCGTATCGAAGAGTAGAACGAACTCAGGAATAGAAACTATCCTTGAGGTGGCTGGAAACCTCCAGAAAACACCACCTCAGTGGCGGGGCCGCCGCCAATCCAAAGTTGGAATTTGGCAAAACTTCCAACACCAAAGTTCTTCATCTCAACAATCTCAACTTTCATAACTACAACAAAGTCCAATTATAAACCAATCAAACGAATTTTACCTTAGAACAAATCAAACCGATTGAAGCCCTAGAACTTCAAAGTTTCGATTCGTCCTTCACAAGTGAAATCGCTCCAAGCCACTTTGGGAGAATCATCTACGTCCTCAGGGCTCCAAAAGCCCTTAAGAACCACCACCTATGGTGGCCAGAATCGCCGACTTCGATCAAGGCGATTTCATCCCTGAAGCGGCCTCTTCTCAGCCTTGCAGCGCTCACCACAGCTAGTCCCACACTCGATGGTTACCACAGACGTGCAGAGGAGATTGAGGCAAAGAAAGCCCACTTGATTTCACGTCCTATGGTTGCTAGAGGAGGAAGAACGACGCTGGCGAAATGGCTGGGCTGGCCGCGGGCTCGGGAGAGAGAGACTGAGCTCGGGTTTCCTTTTTGGGAAATCTGGGCTTTTTTGCAATTTTCCCAAAAATTCGTCCTTATATACAAAAATAGAAAGTTTTTTCGAAGCCCATAACTTCTTCATACGAACTCCGATTATCATGTTCCGCATGTCCACGAACTCGAATTGACGTGTTCTATGACTTTCATGAAGGAAGTTTTCGAAGAATCCCAACATATAAAAAGTCAACCTTTGCACCCCCCCTAAAACCATACTTTTCGAATAATTAATTCATTTGAAACACTTCTGCTCCGTCCACGAGCCACGAAACCGTCCAATAACCACAAATTTAATTCCGGAAAATCCTTGAAAATTAAATACGAATTTTCGGGGCATCACAACAACATTTTGGTGGTTTCTTAAAAGTAGCTCATATAGCTTTTAACTATTTTTAACAAGTTTGACCAAAAATATAAATAAAGAGCATAATGGATATACTCTAATGAAGTCCGTTTGAAATGCAATTGATTGCATTTGACTAACATAAGATAGTATTCAGTCGTACGTATGGCTTTTGTTTCCAATTCCCTCTTTTCAAGAACCCTACCGGCGACGCTTCTCTTAGGATCCGTCGAGCATGGAGGAAGTGTTTTTCGCTACCTCATCCAGATGGTCGTAGTTTTGTTGGCCTACTCTTAACACTTCTCTTATGGCTGATACTCTAGCAAGTGGCGCCAACGACTTTGATGAGTCCTAGACGACCTCTTTATGAGGATATGCTCTTGCAAGAATATCGACCCACTTGAGTGTGGTGGCTTTTCGGTGTGAGTGAGCAGTCTGCCCTTGATCTCGAGGTTTATGCTAGTAGGAGGGATATAGATCTTCGCCTTTTAATGTTAAACGGCGGCGAGAAACTTAGATCTATTGCTGAGACAGTTGATCGTGGAAGCTCTCGTTGCGGCTGCACACATGGTGATATAGGTGTCACACCCCCAAACCCGAGAGTCCGAGACCAATATTATATTGAAATATGGTACCCGGAATAGCAATTTGAGTTCAAAAAAAAAAAAAAAACTTCCTTTTTTGAGTCAAGTCCAAAATCGGGCGGAAATATATTCATCACAAACCAGAATAGGCCGTTACATACCCTTCCGCTGTCATCGATAGGCAGACAAGAAGATAGTGTTAGTACCCACAGTAGGTATATAGAAAATAGACATCAAATACGTAGAAGATAGCGTAATTTCTCTTTTGATATTACTCTAGAGGTGCTAGAGATACTGCTAGTGCAGATGGTGCTTAGGATCCTAAAAGAAATTATTGTAGATAGACTAACTAAATGCATACTAAGGACCTAGGGCAAAAACACCCCACAACCCAAAAAACTGAGCCTAATAGGGCAACCAAAAGAGAGGTGGCCCAAATCCAAGGCAGCAAGGCAGTCTTGGCACAAATAAAATTTCCTCCTTGAATAAAATTAATAGAAAGTAAAAGAATTTGTGTGTGTGTGTTTGAATAGTACTTTTATTAGAAAACCAAAGTTTAGCAAAGTTTAGCAATACCAAAGTTTAGCAAAGAGTAGGATTAATTTCAGTTTAGTACCCTGTGGTTTGGGGGTAACATCATGTCCGTCCCTGCTCTTTCAATTTGATCAGTAACAACCCTGTGCTTTCAATTTCAATCAGTCGTACCCAAATTTTACTGTTCAGTCCAATTTGAACGTTAACTTTGACTATGGGGCCCACTTTGGGGGACTAAAAATGTCATTTCATATACATTTTCTTCTTTTCTCCTCCTCTCTCTCAGCTCGATGGTTTCGCTTTCTCTCTCTTTCTCTCCTCCCTCTCTCTCTGGGCTGCACGACCCTCTCTCTCTCTCTCTCTCTCACCCACACACTGCCACTGCCGGAAATCATGGTGTCTGGCCACCGATTGTTAACATTGCCACTACTACTCGAACCACAGCACAAACCTGACCCAAACCCAAAGAGAATCGATGATTGGCACGAGCCCAGCCACTGTACACTACTCGCCATCTCTCCCTCTCCTCAAGTCTCCCCGCCTTTCCGCCCAAACCTCCACCCTCATATTCGCTCCCACACATGTCTCCACAAGCTTTCCTACAGTAGCAAGCTTCTGATGCAGAGCGACCTGGACAAGCTCGCCGCTAAGTTCTATTTCCATGTCGGAAGATTCTCGGCGATCTACAAATCAAGCTTCTTTAAAATTTTCTGGGTATAAAAATCAATGCTTTTGAAGAATTCTGTCACGTTTCTGTCTGGGTCTACTGAATTATTGGCTTCTAAATTCTGGATTTTGATATGCGATGTTCTCTTGTAAGTTTAGTCATTGACGATTAAGAATTGAAGTTGAACGGGTTACTGTTAGATTTGCTCTTTGTGTTTATGTTTTGATCTGCAAAATCGATAGAGGTTATGGTGGAAGATTTATGGTGCAAATTGAGAGTGGGTTGTCGGGTATGGAGAGGAGGGAAGTGGAGGAAGATGACAAGCCTTAGAGGGAGATGAGCTTGCTGGGTTATTCGGAGTTAACCGTCGGAGCTTAGAGAGAGAGAGAGGGAGGAGAGAAAGAGAGAGAAAGAGAAACCATCGAGCTGAGAGAGAGGACGAGAAAAGAAGAAAATGTATATGAAATGACATTTTTAGCCCCAAAGTGGGCCCCATAGTCAAAGTTAACGTTCAAATTTGACAGAACTATAAAATTTGGGCACGACTGATTGAAATTGAAAGCACAGGGGTGTTGCTGATCAAATTGAATGAGCAGGGACTGACATGATGTTACCCCCAAACCACAGGGTAATAAACTGAAATTAATCCCAAAGTATATTACAATTATTCTTTTGAAATAGTAGTAAAAAAACATTCTTTTATTACTACACACACGTTTGAATATATTCACGTATGTGAATGTTTATGAGACTGGTAATAAATCACAAAGTCGTGTGCTAGGGTCCACTATACCCAAATCATGGATAACCCGTAGCATACCAAGGACTCTACAAAAGTATGTATACTCAAGGTCGGCACTTCTTTTGTATGAGTATAATAATGTAATATACGTAGGGACTAGAGCCTAGGCTAACTCCACATATCACAAAACACTTTTACCATCAATTGACTTAAACACGGGGTAGTACTAATCACTGGCTTCACATCTCCAGACATAATTACATCAATAAATTAAGTATAACTTTAAATAGTAAATAAGACAATTACTTAAATAGTAGCAAAGAAAATGAGCTTACATAAATACAATCAAAATTATAAATAAAGTAAAAAAATTAATATATATAGTAATGAAACTTGAAATAAATGTGCAATAAAGTAATTAAATGCATTGTAAATTAAAGGTAGTCAAAGAGTATTAGTTAGTGGTCAAAATTAGTAGTCCATTTTTCCATTGTATTGGAAATCTTAGTCCAAATTATTCATTTATCTATCAAAATAATAGTACCAAGAACCGTCATTAGGGCAGCCCAAAGAGAGGTGGGAAGAACCCAAGGCGGCAAGGCAATTTTGGCACAAATAAAATTTCCTCCTTGAATAAATTAATAGAAAGTAAAAGAATTTATATATATATATATATATATATATATATGTCTGAATAGTATTTTTATTAGAAAACGAAATCATTATTTTTACAATACCAAAGTTTAGCAAAATATATTACAATTATTCTTTTGAAATAGTAGTAAAAAAAATTCTTTTATTATCACACACACACATGTTTGAATATATTCATGTATGTGAATGTTTATGAGACTGGTAATAAATCACAAAGTCGCGTACTAGTGTACACTATACCCAAAGCACGGATAACCCGCAACATACCGAGGACACTACCAAAGTATGTATACTCAAGGTCGGCACTTCCTTCCTATGAGTATAATAATGCACTATCCATAGGGACTAGAGCCCAGGCTAACTCCACATATCACAAAACACTTTTACCATCAATTCACTTAAACACGGCCACGCGGGTAGTATTAATCACCGGCTTCACATCTCCAGACAAAATTACATCAATAAAGTATAGCTTTAAGTAGTAAATAAGACATTTACTTAAATAGTAGCAAAACAAATGAGCTTACATAAATACAATCAAAATTGTACATAAATATGTAGAGTAAAAAAATTAATATATATAGTAATGAAACTTGAAAGTAAATATGCAATAAAGTAAATGTTCTGTAAATTAAAGCCTCGTTTGGTTCATGGAAGGGAAATCAATTTCCTTATCTTTCCCATGGAGAAGGGAAACTAAAGTTCCTGTCAGGTTTCCTTTCCTCTGTTTGGTAAAGCAGGGAAAATATTCAGGAAAGACCATTTGATTTCCCTTCGGTGTTTGGTTGGTGCAAGAAATGAAAGTAAAAATTGATATATGTTTTAATGATACCTTTGTATTTTAAAATAAAACAACATCATAAAAAGTCAAAAGTACACCAATTTTTTATGCAAGAGAGGGTATTGTTGTCCAAAACTTTTGTAATAAATGCTAGGAAATGGGAAGGGAAAATCAATCCCATGAGGTCTGAGTGGAATGATTTCTCCCTCTACTTTCTCTTCTGTCAGGAAAGTATTTCCAGAGTTTGTAGTTACCAAACAAAGGAAAGTAATGACTTTCCTTTCTCGAGTCCTCAATTCTGCGATCCAAACGAGGCCTAAAGGTAGTCAAAGAGTATTAGTTAGTGGTCAAAGAATTAGTAGTCCATTTTCCCATAGTATTGGAAATCTTAGTCCAAAATGTTCATTTGTCTATCAAAATAATAGTACCAAGAACGGTCAACTTTTGGTTTCTATAACTTGTTCATATTATGTCTGAAGTAGGCAAGTGAGGATACCCTATTAAAGGGTTTTCCACAAGGAATCCAATGAAATAAGTCATGTAAATCGGTTCAAATTGATAAAGTCCAGAAATGGTGAAAAAGTAAAACAGCAGAAACCGATATTCTTGATATCAACCTTTGAAGTCTAAGAGCATCTTTGGCAATGCTAGCCATTTTTTAATCAAATCAAATTTTAGCCAAAATAGCTAAAAAGTCATTTTGGTTAGCCACTTTAGAAATACATCTGCATCAGATCTTTCTATTGTGGCTAGATTTAAATTTTATATTATTTATTGAATGAAGAAAAAATAAGGAAAATTTTCAGTTTAGCACTTTGAGGTTTGGGGGTAACATCATGTCAGTCCCTGCTCTTTCAATTTGATCAGCAACACCCATGTGCTTTCAATTTCAATCAGCCGTGCCTAATTTTTTCTGAGACATCCAAATCGGACGTTAAATGCTGACCTGGCGGCTACAAACTCAGCTAGTGGGCCCAGAGAAAGAGGTACGTTCAACATTTCACTTAATTTCCACATAAAATAAATAAATTAAAAAAAAAAAACTCTTGTTGTTCTCTTCCTTTGATCCTCCTCTCCCTACAACTATCTCCGATGCCCAGCAAATCCCGATGAAGAGAATGTTGAGGTGGCCTCCACCAGCTTTTGGCTCCAAGTTTCCATACAAGAAATCCAAATCACCTGCAAATTAACCAAAAACCCCAAATCTGAAACAAACTCAAATCACCACTTTCTACTGCACTTTACAATCAGCATACAATGCAAGCAACCAATCTGTCCTAATTGTTTCCGCTACCAACCACCATTCGCAACTCTAGAATCATAACACAACTAACCATCAATCCTCAACAAGTTTGTATCCAAGACCAAATTTGTACATCATTCATACCTTAGCCGATTACATATCGAAAATGATCATATAGCTCCCTCTCCTCGAAACTCCAATTTTTCCAGAACTCAACAATTCAAACTCCGACACTAACTGACCAACAACTCCTCCAAATCTCCAAGATGCCAAATTAAACAAACCTCACACAATCCAAAATAAAATATCAAATTAGGATTTTTACTCCACATCAAGCAGCAGCTCCAATAGAGAACAAGGGATGATAATTTACCTTAGATAATCTGGAAATTTGACAGCCATTCACGATGTAGCTGCAGTGGTCCAAGCGCCAGCGATAGGGCGTGCGGCGTCTCGGGTCAAAATATGAGGTTGAGACCAGAGGGTTTTGGTGGAGAACGAAGCTCTGGTTGCATCCATGGTGGTTGTGCAACTCGGATGTGGCCGGAGACGGCGAATCAGTCCTTCCAAAAACCTAGATTCCGGTGAAGGTGCGAATGACGTCATCCGACTTCAGGTTGGCAGCGAGGCTTCTCGGTTTTCATCGCCGGTGAAGTCTGAGTCGAACGGTTATGGCGGTGTGTTGAAGGAGTTGCCGGAATTGGAGGTAGCAAGATGGCAAGGACTGGTGGCTGGACTCGTGCCAACCATCGATTCTTTGTGGGTTTGGGTTGGGTTTGTGCTGTGGTTCGAGTAGTGGTGGCGGTGTTAAGAATCGGTGGCAGGACGCCATGATTTCAGACGGTGGCAGTGTGTGAGAGAGAGAGAGAGAGGGTCGTGCAGCCCAGAGAGAAGGGGGAGAGAAAAAGAGAAAGAATGAGAAACCATCGGAGATGAGAAAGAGGAGGAGAAAAGAAGAAAATGTATTTGAAATGATATTTTTAGTCCCCAAAGTGGGCCCCTTAGTCAAAGTTAACGTTCAAATTAGATGGAACAAATGAAATTGGACACAGCTGATTGAAATTGAAAGCACAGGGGTGTTGCTAATCAAATTGAAAGGGCAGGGACTGACATAATGTTACCCCCAAACCTCAGGGTGTTAAATTGAAAGTTTTCCAAAAAATAATTTAACTGTATTTATATAGAATGACTTAAAAGAAATGTTTTAAATTAACAATAATAATAGAGATCAAACCTTATCTTGCTCTTTTTATTTAGGAGCAAGATAGCTAAAAGTTAAAATGGAGAGCTACTTAGCAGTTTGTTGCAGCTGCTAAAGTTGATAAAAAGTTAAACATGCTCTTCAAAATAGTTAAGGAGCCAAGTCGATAGAGAGTCTGCTAAACATGCTCTAAGTGTTTACGTACTGTATATTTTACTATTGCTTCTCACAGTTTTTAGATTAAAAGTAAAGGTCCTAAGCATCAAATTGATATAAAGTTTGTAGAAACTGGTTAAGAGAAATGAATGAGATATGAATTATTTAATTTGTGACAGTTGTGTGAGATTTCCAGCTAGTTTACTAGTTGAAAATTTTGATTAGCCATAACTTCTTCATTTCATAACTTTTTTTTAGTGATTCAAAAGCTTAAATTGAAGACTTTTTCATGAGGAATTTAATACTGTGACTATTTTTNAAATACAAATTTTATTTTCAATTCCACATAATAAATCTTGTCACGTCATACTATTGCAACACCAATTTTACCCTTTTATATTTCCTTCTAGATGTTAGGGGATGAATCAATTACATTGATTGATGAATTAAATTAGGTGACAAAAAAAAAAAGATAAGTTATTAATTATGTATTAATTTAAGAGATATGTCTACAAATTCTTTGAAAAATATTTTTCTTCATTTAATTAAATTCTTTCCTATAAATTTTCTTTCCAAATAGCATCAATATAGTCAAGAAATAGGCATTAACTTTTCTTTTCAAATATTGATTAATTTCATTCAAAAAAATAGCATTAATAAATTGAACTTGGAAAATACATATGTCTAACTTGAGGTAATAAAAAATTTCAGTCATTAATTATCATCTACAAATCTAAATATAAGGGAAAAAAACAAACAAAAAATAATAAACTCAAAATATAACGTGTAAATCTTAGCTACATAAAGAGGAAAAAAAATGAACATAAGAATATATATAATCATAGGAATATGTATTTTTCACATTATATTTTCAAAATTTACTAGAACCCAACAAAAGTTGAATTCATATACATGTGTTATGCAAATCTATTGATTAAATTACATGAATTTTTTCTTTTCTTAATTTTTGAAAAGAAAAAATGATCAAAAAAAAAAAACCAAAATAATTTTTGTTTAGAAGAAAGTAGGCCTCATCAAAAAGCCCGCGTATCAAGTGGGCCGACGGAGGGCCAAAAGCCCGGCCCTGCCTGTCAAAAAGCCCGCCTCGGTGGGCCGATGGAGGCCTGCCAAAAAGCCCACAAAAACCGAGCCCGGCCCTCTAAAAGCCCTCTAGGCCTGGCCCGTAAAAGCTCGTAAACTATTATATTATATATACATATCTATATATGTATGTTGATGTGCTCATATTTTCTTATATTTCTATGCCTCTTTCTCTTGGAGTCTTGGTATATATGTTTAGTTCTCCTTAGTTATGGTTCATTTACGTTAGTTTAGTGTCTTTGTAGGTGTGTTTCAAAGAAAGAAGAAAAGAATCTAAGCTGAGCTAACTAACACAGAAAACTATTGTGCAGAACACCTGACTTCGCTGAATTATTCGGAACTGCTCGGATGGAATTAGGAGCTGTACTCTATATGCAAGGAAAGCCCTATGTGTCTAGTTTCTGAAGAAATTTAAGGTTTGCAATTCTGACTTTTCTAGAAGGAGTTATGGCAATTTAAGTGAAGGCAGTTCAGCTTGGACAGGAATCTGCAACATCTTTTACAAGTTCATGTCTAGAACCTAACTTCACTGAATTACTGGGAACTGCTCGGATGGAATTAGAAGCTTTACCCTATATGCACGGAAAGCCCCATGTGTCTTGTTTCTGAGAAATTTTACGATTTGCGATTCTGACTTTTCTAGAAGGAGTTATGGCAATTTAAGTGAAGGCATTTCAGCTTGGACGGGAATCTGCAACATCTTTTACAAGTTCATGTCTAGAAGGCCCAACACATATATTTGGAAATCTTCAGTGTGCCGCATCAGCATTATTGAAGATTCAAGACTTTTAGACATGTTTATATATGTGTGTGTTTATATATATATATATATATATATATATATATATATATATATATATATATATATATATATATATATATATATAACTTCCAATTTCACCATAAGCCAGATTAGAACACTCACACAATGACACACACACACACACATAACATATATATATATATATATGTTATGTGTGTGTGTGTGTGTCATTGTGTGAGTGTTCTAATCTGGCTTATGGTGAAATTGGAAGTTCTCATACTTCTATATAGAATATGTGCATATATATTCTACATGTCATGAATACGGTTGACTGATTCGATCGGATTCGAAAATATGGTGAAATTAGATAAATTTTTTACCACACTCATAATTTATTATAATAATCTCATCCAACGGTTGGTTTTTCCATTTTATTTGAATTGATAGAGGTTGCCCTTTGGAGTGTATGATATATAAATATAGGTTTATAAGAGTAACTAAGTTTGACTTAGTTGATCGAATTCGAAACGAGACCCAAATGGGCTGGATTTTCTACAACCACCATAAAACATTACAATCTCTCCATCGAGCGGTTGGTTTCTCCGAATTCATTTTCCACTTCCTGGTTGCTTTAGAATGAACCTCAACAATTTAAATGTAATGTATAAGTCATACAACTTTACGAGGCAAATTGGTATAGGCCAACGTATTTGTAATTAAAATTGAAATTTTTATCTTATGTCCATGCACATCCATTGATGGAACATTTACATACTTGATGTGAAAAAATAAGTACGTTTCGCGGTCGTCATGTCATCGGTCAACCAAGAAGACATATAAATGACAACGGTTGACCAATTAGATCAGATTCAAAAATATGGTGAAATTGGTTAAATTTTTTACCATACTCATAATTTATTGTAATAATCACATCCACCAGTCGGTTTTTTCATATTTGAATTTATAGAGGTTGTTCTTTGGAGTGTATGATATATAAATATAGGTTTATAAGAGTAACTAAGTTTGACCTAGTTGATCGAATTCGAAACGAGAACTAAATTGGCTGGATTTTTTACAACCACCATAAAACATTACAATCTCTCCATCGAGCGGTTGGATTCTCCAAATTCATCTTCCACTTCATGATTGCTTTAGAATAGACCTCAACAATTTAAATGCAATGTATAAGTCATATAACTTTAGGAGGCAAATTAGTATAGGCCACCGTATTTGTAATTAAAAATTGCAATTTTTATCTTATGTCCACACACATCCATCGATGAAATATTTACAAACGTGATGTAAAAAAATAAGCAAGTTTTGCAGTCATCACGCCATCGGTCAACCAAGAAAACATGCAAGTGACTAAGGTTGACTAATCCGATCGGGTTCGAAACTATGGTGAAATTGACTAAATTTTTAACCACACGTATAATCTATTGTAATAATCACATCTAACGGTCGGTTTTCCTATTTTCTTTGAATTGCTAGAGGTTGCTCTTTGGAGTGTATCATATATAAATATAGATTTATAAAAAATTAGTGTCTTTAAAAATTTATTTATAAATACATTAGTGTCTATATATAAATTTTTATTATAAATATAGATTTTTTTTGGGTACAATATAGATTTGTTCCGTTTGGTTGTATTTGATCATTATCCAATGAATTTTCAAAGCTTGATTAAAAAAAAAAATTAGTGTCTTTAAATATTTATTTATAAATAAAACCCGCAAGGCCCTCTATATATGGACAGGCTTGGATCCTTTGATTTACAATAAAACCCGGCCCGGCCCGCCATTATTTAAAAATGTAACAAGGCCCGGCCATTTGACGAGGCCTAGAAGAAAGCCAAACTTAGATCTTGGAAGGATAAGATTGTCTTTTTCTCAAAAATTACATGTCATGAATTGACAAATTGGTGATGTGTGTAGGTAACATAGCTTGATATCTAAAATTGAGCCATTGAGGCCACAAATCTTAGGTCTCATTGAGGCCACAAATCATTTTCCTTTTATTATATACAAAATTTAAGGTTTGCAGCAAAACATATTATTTTCTATTATTTTATCCTCGGTTACACATTTTGATAAATCTTAGAGGCAAAAGAGTATAGAACGTATTCATGTACTCACTTAAGCATTTTCAGAGGTGAAGTGAATATTTTGGTCTTGGATTCAAGCTTAGACTTTTTTGACAAAATGGAATTTTTCAAGAGAAAACGGGTGAAGGATTTGTGTGAGGAGCTTCAGTTGAGTTTTCTCTTCAATTAAGAGGGCTTCCAATCAGCTTTGCATTTGACCTTGAAGCTTGAAAAAAATATGATACAGATCATTTGTTTATATAGGCTAGAAACAAGCACTAGAAATCAATTCCCAACCATTTTATTTGACTTTCGAAAGCAAATAATAAAGAGAGTTGATAGTCTAGCTAGTTAGAGTAATTGTTCACTAGTAAAAAACAATAGTAAGATGGTTGGGAAAGATATCAGCTAGCTATCTATACATATTGGCATTTGGATCACACACACACACTTACTCAAACTAATAAGGGATCTTTGTGTTTTCTTAAGATTCAAACATGTGTTAGCAATAATTAGTATTAATATAACATGCATGATGAAACTAATATAGATAATAGTCTTAGATCAATAACAAATATATCGAGTGTACGCAAGAAATACGAACTAAGGTATTTTGGTAAGTTTACTTGAATTCTAATATTTCAAGAAAAATTATATATCTTGTAAGTATGGTATTTGGTGTCATTGGCTTCTAAAAGGAAATGTTTAGAAGATATTTGAGTTACTTCTAAGTCTACAAAACCTTAGAGTGATCTACAGTGATATTAACCGTTGGTGCATAGAATAATTTCCATATTAAAATAGGTATTGTTGGTCTTCATAGCAGCGGTGGTTTTATGACTATGGTAGGCATGACGACAGAGTCCATTGGCTTGGTGACGGTGGGATTGCAGCTAGGGTTTGGACCCCTTTGCTGCTGCTTTTAGGCTTAAAAATTTGTACTTGAACCCTGTTTTAATTCAGGCTATATCTTTAATTACTTGGCCTGCAGCTAGTTGGATTGTTGGGCCTCTTATTTTTATTTTCTTTTAGTTTAGCCTAGGGAAGCCCCCTCTATGTAGGGTGATTCTTTGGGAACATGAATAAATTTGGGAAGGGTCTTGACTATGTTCAGAGTCTTCCTTGTAATGTCAGGTTACTTCATTACTTGGAGCTTCACTCTAGGGTTTCATTATGTTAGATTGTTTTAGGGTTTTTACTTTAGAGTTTTATTTCATAGCTGAATATTGTCGTAGCCCGGTTATGCGGGTGATTTATTTGTAATGTAACCTTCATTTATTATTAATGGATTGACCCCTTCTTTGATAAAAAAATAATAATTAAAAAAACAAAAATAGTCCATTTGAAATGCTCTAACCATAATTGATAATAGTCTCCAGCAATATTTCATGCATTTCAAATTGACAGTGTGTCGCATGTCTGATACGCTACAACAACGGCCAATAACTTGAAAAAACACAGATATGAACACGTTTGTCTTCAGAATTGAGACTCCTGCAATACATACAGTGTTGATTATTAGCTTACACATCGGAATAAGGTCATTTTTACTTTTAAATTCATTTAATAGCTTTTTTATATCAATTAGTTAAAAGAACAATAGTTCAAACTTGAACCCCTCACCATAGATTTACATATCGCCTTAAGCCCTTCAAATCGCAAGGCGATCTTGGTTATGCTTGGATTATTGTCCCCCAAAAAAAGTTGTACTTCGAACTGTCATTGCAGCTTATTTGTCCACATTTACTGTATAATGTTCTTATTAACCCTAACGAAATAATAATTATTAGTCGAGTTCCTTCACAAATTCACAGCTCTGGCCCATACCTTTGAAAGACTAGAATTAGTAACAGAGTAATTTTGCGTCCATTGTAAGGTGTCTTTGCATAAATAATTTTAAATGAATTTATTAAACAAGCAAGGTCCCGTAGCTCAGTTGGTTAGAGCGTTGGTCTTATGAGCCGAAGGTCGCGGGTTCGAGCCCCGCCGGGACCATGGTTTCCGACTTTTTGAATTAAAAAAGTTAAAAGTTTTTTATGGGTTTCTGAACTGTAAATTTTCCTGGGAGACCAAAACTTCCAACTCATCCATCAGATGATTCAGATCATCAGCCAAAATTAACTGATCGATTGAAAGAATTGGGATCCCAATTTTCCGTTCTCCGAGGAATCTGTGGGATATTTCTGAAGCAATTAATTCTTGAAAGAGGAATCTGTGGGACACTTCAGAATTGCAACTTCTCTTCAACTTTCTTTTCACGTAGCTCGTCTTGCTTTGGTTTCTTTGAGTGGTACTTGTCATGAGGAGCACATGTACATACATGTTCCAATGCCTACCTCAGAAAACAGAAACATCATTGTAATCCGGAATTAATCTTGAAGCTTAAGTACCTTTCGAGACATTTCCACAGGTGTTTCTTGTCTTGATTTCTCTTTACAATTTTCCTGAACAATCCCCGTCTTTCGAGTTCCAACTTTCTTTGCATATAGGTTGTTTTGCTTTTAGGGGTACGCGGCTTGAGGAGCACACATGTACATGTTACAATACCTAGCTTTCAAAACCTAAGAGCATCTAGTAGAGATATCCTGAAAGGTTGATCAGGTAGCCAGTGGCGGAACCAGAAATTTAAGTTTATTGAGGCACGAAAAGAACACAATAAATATTTTAAAAATATCCTTTAACATAACTTCAATAAGCTATTTATACTCGATGATTTTTGCAACATGATTTAATTTTCTTTTCAAGTATTTTAACTTTGTAAAAAAAAAAAATGTTTATAATTAACAAAAGAATAGCTGAGAATTGTTATTGATGTTAATAAAGTATTTTTTTTAATAATTTTGGTATTGGACTTAAAAATTTATAAGTAAAAAGAAAACATGACTAATTAATTATATGATTGATGTCAAAATTGTTTATAATATTATATTATCAAAATTTCAAAACTTGGGTCCAAAAATGATAAGAAGAAAATCAAGGCACCCATGGGAATCGAACCCCCAAGAACAATGTTAAGAGCCATGTGCCCTACCAATTGAACCGGACCATCATTCTTTCACCTACCTCGTTAATATGTAATATATAAATTTTGAAAATCAAAACTGGGGCACGTGACCCAGTGTGCCCCTATCTCCCTCCGCCTCTGCAGGTAGCTAGCTTGTTAATGTTACATATTAGCTAGGGTTAGCTACGTACCCATGATCGCTAGCTCCGGATAGTATTCACTAGACTCTTCTTCTGTTTCATTGATGCGTCTGGAATAAAGAATCTGTCATTAATTCATATATGATGGAGATGTCTATCAATCATTCAGTTTATCCATCCTCATCATAGTAATCACCAAGTAAAACTAGATTTTCCTGGGTTGGCTGTTTTAAAATCCATTGCTGCCCAACACTAGGATTGTAATCAGAAAAACTATAGCAGAAACTTCTGTTTGCATGACACAGCTAGATGTGTTGCTGCAGGAAGCCTGAATTAGTATATAGGGGTTCTTGCTATGTATGCTGTAAATTTGTGATGACCTTTTTCTTCTCTGTGGCTTATGTTACCATCATAAAAACATATGGCTTTGCGGTCTGCGAATTGCAGTACAGTTGTTGGACTTTAAGAAATACTACTTGGCCATTACTGGTCAAATGGCCCTTGAATGTATTGATATCTAACCAATAAGGCAATAACTCTGTTTATTCAGCTTTCATCGTAAAGTTTGCTTTCGTAGCATTCGTGTCTAAACTTTGATTAACCAAACTAAGAACGCCTGAAACTAAAATGGTTATCCAAAGAAACTAGGAAGTAACAGGCAAAGTTAGCAAAGACTATTCCAACCAGGTAAGCTAGCTAATTCATTTGTCGTTTATATTTGGAATTTCTTGGCCAGACAACACTGGAGTTGTTGTGTTCACTTGAATTGCCAATGCATGTAATCTTTCCTATGCGTAAGTGGGAAGGCTTTGAAGAATATTAATGTGAGCACATAATCCAACAGAGGTTCCTTCCAGATGATCGAGAACTTGGGATTCTACCAACGAAGAAAATACTACTAGAAGCCTATTACAAGAACACTTCAAGCCAATTTGTGAGTGTCCTGATTGCCCCCATCTACCAGCAAGGTTTAATCAAGTCGTTTACTGGGAAATGCAGCTGAGAATGAAATCGACAAAATCGACCTAATAAATCTAAGTTACCTGTCATCATCCCACTATTTTCAGATGGGAACTCCACAGCAGCTTATGGCTTTCGAATGTACAAAAATTATATTTTCAAGTTCTGGTTTTGTACGTTTGTGGCTGGTGTGAGTTTATGATGTGTATATAAATAAATACCTAATGAATTTCAGTTTTTAATGCTCACCCGTGCAACATTCATATACCCTTCTGTGTGTCCTTAGGCTCTGATGGAGAATGCTCAACTCAATGATGTGAATTCTATAATTTCTAATTAGATTTCTTAATGCTACATTAACAAAAGAATAAGAAAAGGCTATGGAATGTGGGGTTGATGATGGGCTGAAAAGCTGTGGAGCACAAAGCCACCATGCAGGGGAAAAGATGAGCTCTCATCTTACAATACTAATCAGATAACATATTAGATTCACCACTGTATAAAAAAAAAAAAAAAAAGCCTCTGTCTTCCTCTAGATATGCAGCAAAATAAAGATGTAGGGCAATGGTTGAACTAACTGGAGCCAGATGAATAAATTCGATATCTCTACCAGTAAAATGGGGTTCAGGGTGGGTTTGTTGACAGTGATTCTTTTTCTTCTTCTTCTTCGACAAGTCAACAACATTCAGACAGGACCATCTTCACTGACACTATATTGGGTAAAATGGGTTCTGAAGATTTCACTTTGACTGCAATGTCAAAAGAGAAAAGGAAACCATGCTTTTTTCAGTTGGGAAATTTCCTAATTTTGCAGATTGGGAAAACTTAACTTGAGGGGGTTGTGACTTGTGAGCTACTGGTCTGCTCAATCTCCAACAATATATACTGTTTATGGAAAATGACTTTTAGTTTGACTCCATCAACCAGACCAGAGCTTTGATAGAGATACATTCTCTTTCAATTTTTTTATGTAGGTTTGAGCTACCGGGCTCGACCCTTTTCAGTGAAAAGTTTAGTAAATAAGAAAAACAAATCACAAATAGGGACCCTAAAATCTCTCTTTCACCCACATCACAAAAAATTTGCTATTTCTAAGTCAGTCGGGGAAGAATCCCCTATCTCCTATCTATTTTTTCTCTCATATTTGGAAGGAAGAACAAAGACCTTTCAAATCAAACTATAAAAACTCCTCCACAAGTTCCATATTTGGTGATCTTATAGGGTTGTTTTAAGTATTCAAAACAATATTAAATATGAAGATTCTGGTTGCAGGAATGAAATTAAAGCACAAAAGTTTCATTAAACTCTAGAAATGAACATATAACAAACAACAGCATAGTAATCTCAAGCTAAAAGCCAGAAACACAAAACAAACCCAACAAAAACTAAGCAGAGTTTAAGCTGTAAGAGCTCAACTCAAACAAGGAAAACATAGCTACAACAACATAACAAAAGCAACTGATGAAACAGAAGGTAAGATAAACGAACCAAGGGAACGGAAGAAAACCCGAAAACGAACACAGATCGATTTCTTCCTCCCAAGGTCTACATAGTACACACGCCACTGAAATCGAAGTGACCGGGAAATCTTCTCTCTAGCTTTGTGAATTCGCATCAACAGCTATCTCCTTTATCATCCTCTGGAAGATAGAATAAGCCTGAAATAAAATAAAATAAATCAAGCAAACAAGTAAACAAATGAGTAAAATTGTTGCTAAATAAGGAAACACGGATTAGAAGAATAATTGAACGAAACTTTCTAAAGATATAATAAAGTACCTTTGAGAGTGAGAGAGAAGTTCAGTGTTTCGATTCAATGGCGAGAATTGGAGGAAGCAGAGGACGGCTTGTCTGAGATGCCGTCGTGCTCCTCCTCGCCCTGGATTCGTGCCGGAATTTGGAAGCCGGAGAATCCGCCGGAGGCGAATCCCATGCCGGAAATGGAAGACTGTTGATGATGATGATGGTGGTGGTGGTTTTGGATTGACGGCGCCATCTGATGTTGATGGTCCGAAAGGTCGCTGTGGTCGATCCAGGCATGAACCGAAGGCGTGTTACTGGACTGAAGGGGTCCCCTCTGTGAAGAAAAGAACTGGTTTTGGCCGAACAAGAACGGCTGCAGAGTCGGCGACTGCGATTGAGTCTGCGGTTGCGAGTTGAATGTAAACTCAACTCCACCACCGCCGCCGTTGTTGTTGCTATCACCACCCGCATTGTTCCAAGCCACCATTCTCTGGAACCTGTTGAGCTCCGCCTGCTGCTGCTGCTGTTGGTGGTGGTGCTCTGTCCACGTGGAGGCGGAGCTATCAAACCCGAGATGGTTTGGTGTAAGAAAAGCTTGCTCATTTTCGTGATGGGTCTGATGATGATGATGAGCTTGGTGGTGGTGGTGGAGAAGAATTGGGTCTTGGAAAGACTGGAGAGACAGTCGCAGATCTTGGCTCTGGCTGCTGGTTCTGGACAGCAAATCCGGCGGGTAGCTGGCGGGGTGAAACGACTGCGTTTCGGCCGCCGTCGCCGCACCCATTGGGAAGAAAGACTTGATAGTATCTGCAATTGAGTCCGAGTCCATCGACGGCGGCAGAAAATTCGAGCTGTTCTGATTCACCAGCTCCGCCACTCCGCTGCTACCCACCATTGCGCCTCGCCGATTAGCAGACAAAGAACTCGGAGCCTCCATCATCGAGAAATGGAGGCTCGCGTTCTGCGTGTCCTGCGCCGCGGATATCGGCACCGTCGGAGAAGATGTTGTCTGAACAGAAATTGAGTTCGGGTTCCACGGCGGCAGCTCGTCGAGCTCGTCTATTGCGGCCTTGGCTTTCTTGATGAGCCAATCGACGGCCTTGCTGGGCCGGTCGTATCCGAGCCGGTCCTGCACGTCGTAGAATTGAATGGCGGTGTGCGCGGCCAGCCGGACGCGGCGGTCCCTGGGGCCTTTGGCGGTCTGCACCTTGCTGTGGCGGTCCTTGCGGCCGGTGGCCCTTAGAATGTGGCCTCGAGCCTCCACGATCTCGCTGGTGGTGGAGGAAGAAGCAGTCCTTATCCCCAAACCCAACCGAGAAGCAGCGGAGGGCGACGTCGTTGCGCGGTGGTGGAGGTTGCTGTGGCTCTCCCCCATTTTTCTTCCTGCATATTCGATGGTGGGTTCTCCGAAAGCGGTGGTTGAAGTAGAAGAATGAGGGTACTGGAAATGGTAATGGCTCCCTTGAGGATCCAGAGTCAAGGACCTGTGAGTTTCCTTTTCCAGCTTTTAATGGAACAGTAGCAGCAGCGGGAGGAGTAGTACTAGACCTGTACTTATTTTTAGCTACAACAAGAATCAACTTTTGCTTATTGGGTTTCTGAATCTCTACTTTCCCAGCTCTCAATTTGCCTAATGCTTTTTCTGATGTTGATGATGATGATGATCTCCAGCTGGTGTTCTGGGATTTCTGAAACCTGCAGATAGCAAAAGGCTCTGCCATTCAATAGTTTCAGTTCCATATCACACAAAACAAAACCACCACCAGAAGCCAAAGGTGAGCTTAGAGAAGAAGAAGAGAGAAGGCCAAACCAGCTCTGTCGCCAGGCTAACCCATCACACAAGTTTTGGGTGTACTTTTGATGATGGCTCAGCTTCAGCTCTGGCACTTTCACCAAATAAGAAGTCTGGTTAACATGTTATGGAAATGAGTTACTATCTCTCTCTTTCTCTCTCACTGTGCTGCCCCCAGTTCAAAGCTGAGCAGGCAAACCCAGACAGACAGAATCCCAAATCCCAATTTCAAAAATCAAACTAAGCCGTGTTGGAAAAAAATTTCAATCTTCGAGAGAGAAAGGAGAGAGAAGGGCAGAATAGGAAATGGAAGAGACGAGAGAGAGAGAGAAATACTTCGTTGGCCTATAGGAGAGGTTGATGATGCCAGTGGTAAGGGTGGCAGTGTTTGGTCAGAAAGAGGATTAAAGATCTCTGTGATCTCATCATATCATTGCGTCTGTCTCTCTTTGTAACTATTATCTAAACAACAAGACGCCAAGTCCAGTAGAGAACTGGGTTCAGTAACAAACTAATTTACCCAAACTCCATGTCCGTAACTCAATCCAAATTTCTCCCTTCTCTCTCTCTGCTTTAAGTTTTAACCCTAAACCCCAAACCCCAAAGCATGAAGTACTGTAAAATAAGGTTCTGGGTTTTACTTGGGGGATAGGGGTTAGAACCGTTGGGGTTTTGGTTTGGAGCTAGCTGGCTGAAAAGGGATGAGAGAGTAGACTAGGATGCTATGGGTAGACATTAGATCCTTTTTTAGTTTGGTTATATATTATAGGCCACCACTGACCACCCACGCCTTTCGAAAGTGACCCCACCACCCGTCGCCGTCGTCTCTCTCTGCCTTCGCTTGAAAGAAACAACGTCATCTTTTCTTTTCTCTCATTTTCCCTGCTGTCTTTTTCACGCTTCTTCTTCTATTTCCTTTTTTCAGACCACCTTTTTTTCTCTCATTTACATGGCATTTTTTTTTTTGGGACCTGTCTTAGTGTCTTTCCTCTACTTTCTTTTTCTTTTCTTTTTTCTTTTTAATGTCCGCAAATAATTCTTTTTATTCTAAGATGAACTTTTTCATTAACATGAAAAAAATATATATATATTACAACTAAAAGCTACACGAAGCCTAGTTCTAACTAAACACACACTCCATATAGTGTGGGATTTACTTCTGCAAGTTGAAAATGTGCAAGAAACCAGAGCGATTCTCTCCCACCATTGATACCTTAGGAAAAGGGAGACTGCATTACCAACAAGCTAAAAAAGTAATTGGTATTTAGTGGTTTTTTTTTTTTTTTCGAACTCACAATCTCTTATTTACCAATGAGAGACTATACCATTAAACCAAATGGTACTGGACTATTTAGTGCTGTTTTTGGGTGATCACTTAGTTTTTTATTTTAGCATTTATTTAGAGCAATTCCAACAACTTCCCCATATTTTGATTTTTCTCTACTTTAGGGAAAAATAAAGGGTGCGACTATTATGTCAGTGCATAGAATAATTTCCAATCATTAATTCATTATTTAATTCACAAAACCATTACCTTTAACTTCATCAAAATCTTTGCAATATTCTTTATGAACACCAAAAAAAAAAATTAAAACACGACGAAAAAAAATAAATCTCTTCTTCATTGATCATAGTTGTAAATTTACTAATCTTTTTACATAGATTGAAATAGATAACATTGAAATTGAAAGAAAAAGTTAAAAAAAAAAAAGGAGTAAATCATATTATGATTTTATTAGGAAACTTTAATAAATTTTAATTTTTTTTATGAGTATAAATTAAATGAGAGATTTTTGCTAAAAATTTTATTTTTTAATTGGATATGTCATATAAGGATATTCTTGGAAAAAGAAATGGGTTAAATAAGTAAATTTAATAATTAAAATTAAAATATCGAGTGTAATGAGCAGTAAGGTGAACAAAGAAAATGGTAGGGTGGCAATAGCCGCACGCAAAATAAACCTCTTTTGCTCCAACAAATTCCCCATAACTATCCCTATTTTAGGGAAAGTGAGGAAAAAAAAACCAAATTCCCTATATTTACAGCAATCTCTAAAAATTTAAAGAAGAATATGGAGATTTTTGAGATTGCTGTAAAATAGGGAATCTGTTGGAGTTGGAGAAAAAAAAATCTCTAACTTTTGTTTCCCTATTATACAAAAATTATAGGGAAGCTGTTGGAGTTGCTCTTAAAAGAGTTAAATGTCCACACAATTATATTGTCGATATTTAACAAAAAAAAAAAAAAAAGAATGGTCCTCGTTAGATATTGCTGAAACTAAATGACATTTAAATTACATAGGGTGGTGACGGTGTTGGGTTTACTTTAGTCCCAGGTCTGAATGTCCGGCAATCCTTTTGGTCGGGTTTAGGTCTCAATGAGTGTAGGCTTGGTCGATCAAAACCTAGTCAGGTGGACTCTGGGTGGCGAGTTAGTGTTGACACAAGTGAGTTGTCTAGTTTCAAGGTTCGTATTAGCTAGACGAGAGGTGAGATGTCAAGGATTCACTGCTCCTGCGCTTGTTGTCATTGCCATATAGTTGTAGTGCAAGTTTGGAGTTGGGGCTTTTTTGGCCCCTTGAGTCAATCATTATAAAGTTTCAGTGTGAAGTTTAGTTGCCATTATATTTCTGTGTATGAGATGTAGGCCTAAAACTCGTTGTATGCAGTTCAGTATTAATGAAGTTCTTTATGATAAAAAAAAAGTTACATATTGTATTTCATCATAGATTTAGGAATTTTTTGTCAGCGTCTTCATATACTCTAGTATATCTTTTATCAATCTTTTGGCAGTCCTTTGTATTTTTTCTCTATGTATACAAACTAATATCAAAATTTCTTTTCATTTTTTATCACGACTGATATTTGTAAGTTTCAAAATTTTATGAATAATTACCCTTATTAAAATTAAAATTATGCCTCCACCACTGTCTCCAACCAAACTTTTCAATGTCCACACCAAAAGAGCTCAAATAAGGTTAGCTCCAAATGCTGTTGCTACATTTATATATTTGCCTGCTTGATTTTTTTTTTTTTGACATTAATGGTGTATCTTAGTTTTGTGTGCTTGATTTTTACATTAATGGTTTCTCCTGGACTCCTAGTTTTGACAAGTAATCACCAACCCCAGTGAATGTCATCAACAGCCTTGGGCATTGCCCTTTACATAGCATCTACCTAGCGGCCTATGCATGTTAATTGGTTGCAAGTAATAATTTCCATCTTTATGCCAACTCAGAACGACCTTACATAACTAAATATGGGTTAACCTATAGAATGAGGGCTATAACCTGGAAATCATCTTGGTCTACTTTTACGATGCTTATTATGAATTAAGTTGATGATACACATCTGAAAATGACTGCTCATATATGCACTTTTCTTTTTTCTTCTATCCCCCTCTTTCCTTCTGGGGTCATCTCTAGCTACTCTATTCCATTCCATATTAACTTATTGCCTAGCCAGCTTGCTGGGTACTACAGCCTTTGCTCTTTCTTAATGTAACCCTAACTAACCTCGTGCCGGTTACTATTGCATTGTTTTTGTATTCATTGTTTTTGGATCAGAATGCTCACTTGAAGAGAACAGTTGTCACTGAAGGTTTTGTTTCTCCATTTTTGTCAATGTCTGGTATGCACGAACCAGCTTTAGTTGCTTACCCTATGTGTTGGCTCAATCATCAATTAATGCCCTAATTTCCCCCCAAAACATGCAAAAGAGGAGAAATAATGTGAAGTAAGGAGGGACAGCAGAGATGCTTATTCTACATCCTCCGTCTTTCATTGTTATTGATTTCATTACTTCTAGCAAGTCATGGAACCTTTGAAATGTTCAACTTTTCCTGGTGTGGTTGTCAAGAGTCTTAAGACTTTAGATACCAAGTGTGAAAATTTAACAAAGGCTTTATATTCATTGTATAATGACTTTTTTTTATCGATATAAAATTATAAATACAATAATGCAAATGTTATGACATAATCATTTAATAATTTAAATATAATTATCCTCGAACAACTAACCAAGATACTCTGTACTGCAATTAAATTTGTTATGTTCTCAGGAGTATTGTCTACAGCCTTGAACTTTACTCATGTTAAGCTTATTTTGAAGGTAAATGAGCCTAAGGACATGACTGAGCTGCGACCTATTGCCTTGTGTAATGTGTTATATCGTATTTGTTCCAAAGTATTGGCCAACAGATTGAAACGGATTTTAGGGTTGGTAATTTCTCCGCTCCAAAGTGCATTTGTTCAGGGGCGGCTAATTTCTTATAATACTTTCGTAGCTACTGAAGTAGCACATTTTCTGCATGCCAATAGGCGTGGAGAGGATGATCATTTTTCTCTCAAATTGGATATCAGTAAAGCATATGACAGGTTGAAGTGGACTTTCATGAAATGTAAACTTCTAAAGCTAGGCTTTGCAGTCTATTGGGTGGAATTGATTATGATAACATTGACTACAGTTAGTTACTCTTTTATGGTAAATGAGGAAGTATGTGGTTTTGTTAGGCCTAAGAGAGGTATTCGACAAGGCGATTCATTATCTCCATATTTGATCATCTTGTGTGTTGAAGGCCTATCCTCTCTTATTCAGCATTTTGTTCAGCAACGATGGATCAAGAGTATGACTATCACCCCTACTGCTCCAACTTTGCATCACTTATTATATGCGGATGATAGTTTTCTCTTTGGTACGGCTACGGAAGAGGAATGTCAGCAATATCGTAATATTCTATACATTTATGAGATTGCTTCTGGCCAAATGGTGAATTTATAGAAGAATAGTCTTGCTTTCGATCAGTAGACATATGTCTCTGGATAGACAACTTTATTTGGCAAATACTTTGGGAGTTCAACGAGTGGATAAGCATGATCGCTATCTGGGGTTGTCTACCCATGTGGGAAGAAATAAAACAAGAGCCTTCAAGTACTTGAAAGAAAAGCTCACGAAGAAACTGGTGAGTTGGCGTGCAAAGTTGTTGAATGAGGCTGGTAAGGAGATTCTAATTAAAGCTGTACCTTAGATATGTAATACCCCGTACCCTAGAACCTTAACTTATTATTTAGTTACCGTTACTATTTCTGGTGGCTTTCTCAGGATACCTCACACAGAATGCTATATCGCCTGGGACACCGATCGAACTCCTAGACCCTGAATCAAGAATACAACGTTATAGGGGTAAACCGTACCGGACGATTTACACCTCTCCGATGCCTGAGTGACAAACTAATATATAAGAGTATCAAGTAAATAGTGGGTAAAGGAGTTATTACCCATCAAAGGTGGTTGTGTTAATGCCCTTATACTCGCGCACGGGGAAGGAGTCTCCCCTATATTCGATGTGGGACATAGGTTGTTCTTCTGATGCCATATCATGTAGTTAGGTGAGCTGTGCCAGCCTTGCCCTGGGCCCTGGGTGGCTGAGGTGACACCCCATACGAGTCCTGCCATGGTGGGTTGTGAACCCGGCCCATGGTATAGTACTGGGGGGGGGTACTGAGGGATCATAATTGATAGTGTCAAACCTAGTGGAGACTTCCCTAGTATGTACAAGTTCCCCAAGTTCCCGTTCAAGATGTTTCTTGGGTGGGGACTTAAAATATTTTAGTCACAAGGTTTGGCACTAGTGTGCCTGTATGGAGTCCCCCAAGTTCCCGTGCAAGAGATGTCTTGAGCGGGTTATGCTGTAGGTAGCTAATCTACAGTGCTCCGAATGTAACCCGTAAAGGTTAAAGAAGACCTCCGGGTACTCTGGGGGGGTTTGGGCCTCTAGTACCCGGAGGGGTAGAATGAGGAATGGATCCTTTGATACCCGATGGGGTAAAATGAGGTGCC
>BDJD01002379.1:79823-157748 GCA_002564525.1 Rosa multiflora | reverse complement strand
CTGACTTCCAAACCAATATCAAACAACAGAATTCAAGTAAATGTCTGTTGTTAACAGTCTTATACATCGACATATAATTGTGGTTTCTAGTTGAATCACACAACAGAAAAACCAAAGAAAGTACAAGCTTTTATATATTCGGATGACATATTTCTGTCATTTTAATAAAAAAGAAACAATAGAACATGAAAAATATATGTTGTCCACAATTGATTCACACAACAGAAAAAATCCAAGATAGTTCAAATCTCCATATATTCACACAACAGATTTCTGTCGTCTTAATGAAATACAAACAATAGAGATTTATGAAAAGATGTTGTGTAGAATCCTTTATAACAACATATAACTGTCGTTTCGTTACATCTTCAACTACAGAAAGTCATAATTTGACATATCTCGACATAATCAGACAACAGATTATTGGCCGGCCTATGTTGTTTATGTGAAATATAGATCACGGGTAATATCTGTCGTCTGAAGGCCTAAGAGATATCAGGCTACTAGACAACAGAAATTTTCTGAATCAGACAACAGTCCTCGGCTGTTGTCTGATGAGTTTATTGACATAGTGTGTGTAGTAAATAAAATCGAATAAATTCAATGCTTTAGAATAAAAATCTGAAATTTATTAATAAATCTAATTCATCAAACCAATATTGAAATAAACTTTAAGGCCAAGAAATAGTCTAACTAAAACAAATGAGGCATTATGCCTTCACAAATGTCTTTGAAAAATAAAAAAAGCAGATTAGTCAAAATTTAGAGCATCCATTGACTGAGCAAGTTCCTCATTGCCATTGAAGTTTGCAATTGTGAGGTTGACGTCTGGGTCATGGCCTCCTTCTTCCATATAGTGAGCCTCCTGTTCTTTAGGCTCCTTATACCTCTTATAAGTGGCTGCTACTCTGTTGCTTTCTTGACAGTTCTTGACCAATGCCCAATAACTCCACACCTATAGCTGGTTCAGTGCCAACTTTTTCCTTTTTGACTGAAAGGTTCTTAGGTGCCTTTTGCACATTGTTTCTATGACCACTAGGGCCAGAATCACTATCTCTAAGCCATACATTGGGAGGGTCTCCATGGTCCATACCACGATCCCCACGTCCCTTGCCACGTGGTACATTGTTGCCACGTGGGTAGGAATCAACACATCCAACCCCCTTTGCATTGGGGTTCTTTCCACCTTTCACTTTGCCATAATTAGCCTCAAAAATTTTCTTTGTCTCAATGGGCCTGACATTGTTGTTCAAAAGAACCTCATTATGCCTCTCAACCACTTGCAGTAGGTTGATCACCTGAAGGTTGTGATTCTTTTGTTGTCATACTCCAGCCTATACAGGTTCGCTAATATAAGTGCTGAAGTAGGAAGAGTGGAAAGAGTCTTTTGGATCATATCATTTTCTATGAGTTCCTTTCCACAAAAATTGAGACGTGCCTTTAGGCGTAACATGTCCTTGTTGAAGTCATTGACCTTTTTGTAGTCAAGCAACTGGATTTCATTATATTGAAGGGTCAGTTCTGGGAGAAAAGTGTTATGAATGTTTCCAAAACGTCCCTTAAGAACATCTCATAGTTCTTTGGGTGTCTTCAAGTGAAGGTACTCGCATCGTACACTAGGATCAATATGTCGCCTTAGAAACATTAAGGCATTTGCTTTCACTTTGTCAAACAATCCATTGTCTTTGGGGTTGGTGGGGGGTTTTGATGGTGGCAGTGTAATTTTTTGCCACAAAGGCAGTTTCCACATTAGAAACCCAACGATGGTACTTAAGTCCTTCTGAGTCCAAAATGTCAAATTCAGGTCAAGTTGGATAAGCCATTTACATAAACAAGAGAGATAATATATAAATTAGTAAATTACGCAATCATAAAGACATCCACTTGAATTATTTTCCAAGAATATGAATTAGATTTCAAGACCAAGATTTGTAATGGTCACATTTTTTTCCGATGCTATGTGAAAATGCTTTGTCATGTTAAATATGTGTTTATAATGTTAAAGGAAAAACATATTGTGTGCCTTCGTCAAAGCAACTGACGGAGATGGAATCAAGGAATTAGTGATTACCATCAATCAGCGCAATTACGGATCAATCAGCATTTAGTATCATTAATGTAACCGATATTTCTGTTGTAATTGTATCCCTATATAAAGGGACTATGAAATGAAATGAGTAGACCAATTTTCCAATATCATTTTAGGTATTTTAAGACGTTTATAACTTGATTGTCTACCGCTTATATATAGAAATGTCACAAATAATCACCCACATCCACCCTCTTTATTCGTTTTATTTCTCAATGAACGACCACGATGGGCTTAAGCAGAGTTTAGGACCTTCGGAGAATTCACTATCAAAGAGCAAAGCCCACAAATATTTAGAGACAATACATTCAGCATTTGGGCGGTTTGCTTATTAGGGATCAAAGACTAGGGATTATGTTGCAGACTTTGGGAAAATGATGTGCCTCATATCTCTACAGGTGGCATCCACTCTCTGAATAGATCATTAAACTTTAAAGAGAACTCTCACATATGATATTTGTATACGATGTTGTTATGTGTATAAGATGTTGTTGAACTGTGACCTGTTGGTAAATTATAATTCCAACATTGTAAAGGTCATGGGTTCGATTCTCATTGACATATGTAAGGGTGGGGTGGGTTAAGGGTTTAAAAAAAAAAAAAAAAAGATGTTGTATCTCGAACAGGAGGATTGCATCCATGACAATGATTGCATAAGTAATTATGGTGTTGTGGCTACATTTTTTGTACTTCAATTTATTATAATCTTGTTGTTCGTTATTTACAAAAGTATTTTCTGTTGGCTATTATTTTCTACAATAATGAATAATCAACGTACACTAACTTCCATCGTCTCTCTTACTACCCAAGGCTCGACTGACACCTCCTAGGTACCTCCCTCTTTCCACTTTCCTCTTTCCTCTTTCCTCTTTCCTCTTTCCCTCTATTGGGTGAAGAACAACATGGGCGATAGACATAGTCGACAATTAAAAGCAATAACTTGTTGGCTGGTTGTGTTAGATAAAAGAGGTTTCAAGAGATTAACTTTTTTTATTTATTTGAAAATACTATCTCAGTATCTCTTAAATAACATATAACTGTAACCCCCAATCACCCAGTACTTATAGGAAGCATTAGTGTCTTATTAAACCATGCGGGGTTTGGATCCCTAACATAGACATCTAGATTTGACATTTGATGCTCCGATTGGCATGCCTTGCGTTTTAGTTGTTAGAACATTGAACCCAAAAAGAGGTCAACTCGGACAATGGATAACTCAAGTTTTGCTATAGTACAAGTTTTGTTGAAAATACCAAAAGGCAGCAAATATATGTTTTAGAAAGCAAATTAACCTCGCTAAGACGAACCTCCAAGCTATGCAACAATATTCACCGCACATACACCGCTAGTTTATGACTTCATGAAAAATCCCGATAGCTCATAATCTCTAGCAAATCTCCTACATTCACTAGGAGAGTGAGTGAACTGACATCAAGGCTTGGTCTAATCCCAGCCATAATGGCTAGTAGAGTTAAAGGTTCACTTTCACATTAATCACAATAACGTCGGGGGTCAAAGTTTTCGTTTAACGTACATGAAGCATGTTCTTCTAGTGGTAAGCCTTAGAGCATTGTTATTGAAGATCATAGTTCTTGCTTGTGTAACACGTATTAAGTTGCCCTATCGCATAAACCCTAAAGAAAAAGCAATGTGTAACACGTATTATATAGGGCATCAAAAGTTTGTTTCAAACTTTCAAATTCATGTAAGAGATGAAGGTGACCTTCATCTTTACATTTCAATTCTCAGTTCACCTTCATCTTTACATTTCAATTCTCAGTTAGTTCGTCCTTAGTTGTAGTGGGACCATCTCAGAGCAGCTCTTTTATCTTCTAGTCAATTACTTGTAATCTTCATATTGTCAGTTCTCTTTACTTCTTCAGTTCAATACTTTTCCGAAAATGGCAATTTTCTGCTTTTCTTTTGCAACCCATATTCATTACCTGCTCTTTATGATTGTTGGTACAAAATTTTGTACAAGTTTCTCTCTTGCTCTTAAACCACTCACTATTTTCTTCTCTCTGCATTTTACTGAGTCGTTCTGCCTCAACTTTCATTTCTTTTGAGTCGTCTTCTGCAGATCACTCTCTGGAAATCGTCAATGGAAAGGTATGGATGGTTTGATTTATCTAGTTTCAAGGTTGGGTTTTGTATTTCAGATCTGCCTCTGTAATTAGCTTCAGAGTAATCCGTTTATGGGTCTTCTTTTTTGGTAAAAATAGACTCAAATGTGATACTTTTGGTCATCTCTACCCTTTGTTGGGTGTGAGTTTGGTGAAAAAGCCTTTACTTTGGTCATTTTATCACTAAAGATCTTGTTTTGTTAGAAATTGGGGCTTTTGGAGTTTTGGGGAAATTTTGGGTAAAAGTTTCAGTCAACTTGATTAGAAGAAAATTAAATCTGGGGACATATTAGAGGGGAGCTGGGGTTTGTAGCACTTTACCCCCAAATTTTTATTTGAATGGAGTGGAGATGATCTACTTAGTCTTTGAAACTAGGATAAACTTCTCCCAAGAACAATTTTATTTATTTATTTATTATTTATTTAAATGGGTTTGGTAAATAGCTGCATAAACTAGATGAAGATTTGTTGCTTACATCTTATGCTTTTGGCTTGGTAGAAGGAAGGATCAGAGAGTGAATCATTATGTACGCAAAAAGTGGACCAGAAATCGTGATATTATGTCATGGTGGAGCAATGTTGTGGAGTTTGACAATGTGAATAGCGAAAACGAACACAATGCTAACCCTCCAAATCTGAAAAGGCAAAAGGCATCTGCATCTTCTTCTGGATACAGAACTGGTCTGGCTGGTAGTAAGCCAACTCGTGTGCTGAGGTCACGAAAACAAGTGCAGGAAAAGGTTACTCTTACTTCCACACACTATCGTCCTTGTACAATCTTATCATGGCTGATTGACAATGATGTGGTTTTTCCAAGTGAGAAAGTACATTATTGTACTGCAAAGGGCAGTCATCCAATGGCGCAAGGGACAATAAGTCGAGTGGGGATAGTATGCAACTGTTGCCAGAAGGTGTTTAGTCTTTGTGACTTTGAAAGTCATGCAGGCTGCAGTGAGAATCATGTTGGCTGCAGTAACCACATACCTGCAGCCAATATTTTTCTGAACGATGGAAGGTCTATCTTAGATTGCCAGATGCAACTCTTAAGTGAAAAAAGGAAGAGGAGCTGCAGATCACAACCACATGGTAGGATTAAGGGTAATTGGACTCCAGGCGAAAATGATTCCTTTTGTACTGTGTGTCGTGATGGTGGTCATTTGGTTTTATGCGATCTGTGTCCCTCAGCATTCCACAAGAGTTGCATTGGGTTGAAGGTAGATAATTTTGTTTGTGCTTCTCTCTTCACAGCTTGTAAATGTCTGCTGTTTCATGTTTTGTATTTCATCTTGGCTTAAATTTCTTATTTCCTCAGAACTTATTTAAGGACCAAAATTTGAGATTCTTGACTTGTTTGTCTTAAATTATTTTGCTTCTGCAGGATGTTCCAGATGGTGACTGGTTCTGTCCAGCTTGCTGTTGTGGACTTTGTGACCAAAGCATATTCACGAAAGACAGAAAACCTGCTATGCATTATCGTACTTGTGGTCAATGCGAGCGTGAATGTAGGTTAATTTTCCTGTATTTTATTCAAATCAAAATAAAATCTCTCTATCTGTGTTAGCATATGTATGCTTCAGAATATTGTGTAAATTGGCTCATAGTATGTTTTTCAATTTGGTGTAGATCACACTGCGTGCCTGAGGAAACTAAGTGCAGATATGTTGGAAAGTGATCCAAAAGGGAACTGGTTTTGCAGAGAGAGCTGTAAAAAGGTACCTCCATCACTATTTGGTATTTTACTTCTTTTGATATTCATTTCCTTGTGTCTCAGCTTGATTGGGAAACTGGTGTCCATAACGCATGATAGTTCTGATAAAACAGGTATATATATATATATATATATATATGTGCCTGAGGAAACTAAGTGCAGATATGTTGGAAAGTGATCCAAAAGGGAACTGGTTTTGCAGAGAGAGCTGTAAAAAGGTACCTCCATCACTATTTGGTATTTTACTTCTTTTGATATTCATTTCCTTGTGTCTCAGCTTGATTGGGAAACTGGTGTCCATAACGCATGATAGTTCTGATAAAACAGGTGTATATATATATAGAGAGAGAGAGAGAGAGAGATACTTTAGACCAAATCAGATCATGACATAATTATTACTGACAAGTCAAGAACCAGCATGTGCAGCACTTTGTGATTGGTTTTGGCTTCTTTGTGAGCTCTGTTCTGGATTTGTTATAGAGAGCTACCCACACTAGCTTAAGCAGTGTGTACAATGCTTATCTGTTGAACACAAAAAATGCTCCTATGCAGATATATGACATGACCTCATAGCTGTGTATAATACCACTGTAGTTTATTCCTTAACTCATCTAGATGGTGGCTCAATGCAATGTTGCTACAAGAGATAGTAACTTTATGATGACACTGGAAATAGGTGTAGCTGTCAGCTAAAAGTGCGACTTAGTATCTGTCCTGAAAAGGAGATCAGTGACGACATATATCCCTGTATATCAAAATTCCAATTGTAATTCATTCAATTAATATTTGATTAACTTTTCAGGAGCTGTGTTGTGAGTTATGGATCTTATTTTTGCCAACATAATAATAACAAGCTTCTCGTTGTTCCCTATTCTCTCCATATTGATGATGTTGAGTTGTTGACATGACTGCTTCAAACTTTCAGATATACTTAGGCCTCCACGAGTATTTAGGGAAACAATTTCCAGCGGGTATTGACAGTCTAACCTGGTCACTATTGAAGTCTGACAGTAAAGATACTAATGAGCCTAATAATGATGCCATCACGGACACTTACAGCAGGCTCAATCTAGCCGTTATTGTAATGCACGAGTGCTTTAAGCCTGTTAAGAAACCTCATACTGGTACAGATCTTGCAGAAGATATCATATTCAGTAGAGGGTAAGTAATTATACTGTCATTCTCACATCTTCTTCCTGGCAAGACTCTTTAAACTATTACCATAACTATATTCTTGTTGAAACTTTGTATCTTTTGATAAAAATTTATGTTTTGATAATTAATCTCATGAAGTGATGAAACCAACGTTTGGACTTTTCCAGGTCGGATCGTAATCGCATGAACTGTCAAGGGTTTTATACAATGCTTCTGGAGAAAAATGATGAAATAATAACTGTAGCTACTGTAAGGTGAGCGTTAAGCTTCTTTGAAAATTGTGAGCTATTGCATCGCAAGTGTTTTGGTCTTTAAAATTGCTATATTCTTGCTCAAAGGATCTATGGAGCACAGGTGGCAGAAATACCACTTATTGGTACCAAATTCCAATATCGTCGAGGTGGAATGTGTCGTTTATTAATGCATCTGCTTGAAAAGGTAACATCCCATGTGTTCCTGCAGTTTGTTAGCAATCTTGGATCTGTTGTCACATAATTTTGTTGATTTTATTATTGTCTGCTTATCTTTTCTTGTTTCAGATGCTAATGAATTTAGGTGTGGAGAGACTGGTCTTGCCCACTGTCCCCCATTTACTAGACAATTGGTCATCATTTGGATTTTCAAAGATGACGGATTCTCAGAGGCTACAGGTTCTAGATTATAGATTCATGGAGTTTCAGAATACCATTATATGTCAGAAAAGTTTAATGAAGATCCCTCTAGCTGAACCCTGCCCATTGGAAGGTATCTTTTCAGTTCTTCAACTTTTCTCATAGTGATAAAAGGTAATCCATCAAGTTAGCGTGGCACACATGTTTATATATGCCATTTTGCAGGAACTCCACTTTTTATCTCTGGAAGTGTTGTTAATATGGATTCTAATGGGTCAAGTGGTGATAATGTCTCAATCACATGGAAAATTGACAATTTCTCTACTTTGCTGTGTATCAAGAAGTACTCTAACACTTTCCTCACTGGTCAATTGAGATGGTACTTTTGAGCACCTCATATCATTCAAATGCTTAAAAGTATGTAGGCTTTGTGATCTGTTATGGTTCTGAACTTTCCTTCGTTTGTTTATTCAGGCGCCTTCTTTTGTATCCAAAGGGAAGGGAATCTGTAGACGACTTGTCGGTGTCTTTTGATGTTGAAGGTGGCTCAGAATTGCCACTTGGGTGGTCTAGATATGCCCAACTCAGCATGACCATGGTTAATCAACTTCAGTGCAGCAAGTCAATAACCAAAGGTACTTTGTTTGCGATTCCTGTTGTTTATTTTACATTCATGTTTGTGTTCCTTTCCTGTTGGGCTTGCCATTCCATCATTTTATGGCAAATTTAATTTGTTAAATGGAACTAGTTGTTATGGTTCTGAACTTTCCTTTGTTTGTTTATTCAGGCGGCTTCTTTTGTATCCAAAGGGAAGGGAATCTGTAGACGACTTGTCGGTGTCTTTTGATGTTGAAGGTGGCTCAGAATTGCCACTTGGGTGGTCTAGATATGCACAACTCAGCATGACCATGGTTAATCAACTTCAGTGCAGCAAGTCAATAACCAAAGGTACTTTGTTTGCGATTCCTGTTGTTTATTTTACATTCATGTTTGTGTTCCTTTCCTGTTGGGCTTGCCATTCCATCATTTTATGGCAAATTTAATTTGTTAAATGGAACTAGTGATTGTTGTTTCCCTGTTTCTCTTTCATTCTGCTCAACTTTTACTGCAAATTGCAAAAGAATGATGTTCTTTGTGATTGAATTAATGCACAATTGCCCTCTCTATTACCTTACAAGATAACGAAACTTGGACAAGAAATGAAGTGTTTTGATCTTCACTGTCCTAGTCCAGGACATGCTTTGATCTTGAACCTGGCAGGTCACTACTTATTTAACCACATACTGGAGTCTTACATTTTGTGTGTACTGATTTGCTGCTCACTATCCGTATTTTTCATCAATTATAAACTTAATTGAGTTCATATAAGACCACTAAGTTCCAGAAGCGGCTTCCCGCTTCCATTAGTAGTATTTCATTATTACCTTGTAAGGAGGGAGCTGCTATCTTCTTGATGAGTCTTATCTGATCTTTGACATTTTTATTTTGCAGAAAGTAAACATGTTTTCAATAAAGGGGGGAGTGACTGTGGCTTCACATCCTTAATTCCACTAAATGAGTTACATGACCCTAGTAAAGGGTATCTTGTGAATGATACATGTATCATCGAAGCCAATATTACAGTCTGCAAGGCTAGAATTCAGATTTCACATGCCCAGAAAACTGGCCAGGAGTCTGTGGATGTTCCAAATCCTTCTTCAGCAGCACGCAGGGCATCTTGCTTCAAAAATGTGACTGCTGTCCATGATGCAACAACTTCTCAACACGTTTACATCGAGCTGTCTGATGCCAGTTCTGAGCCTATGGAAGTTCCAGATCTTTCTTCAGCTACACGGAAGGCAACTAGCTTTCAACATATGACTGCCTCCCAGGACACAGCAAGTTCTGCAGAAGTTATCAAGTTCCTTTCTGATATCAGTACTGACCATTCCCTCGATGAGGAATTTGATGTTGTGTCCTCCACATCACCTTCTGATCTCTTGAACTTCAGGGGCTTGGCGGATATAAAGAAAGATTTTGTTCCCCTACTCGAGGAAGTTTGTTTATGGCATCCTTCTCTTATTGAATGCCAAAGGAAGAGTAGTCCCCAGTTCACTGAATGGGCATTTACTGCCTTGGGAAAAGTCCTGCATTTTTTGAAGACCAAAAAGGTTAAGGATATGACAACATATGTTTGTAAAGACCTACAAATTTTATGGTATGAGCTGAAGGCCTTCGGATTTGACCTGACATGGCTAAAGCCTCAGGTTGAAAGAGCTCTCGGTATGAGTAAGTTTGTGGAAAGCACAACGGAGCTAAAAAGAGCAGCAGAGAATGTAAAGGCTTTGGAGATTGAATCAAAGAGGCTAAAGGCTAAGCTTGTGGCAGCGAGAAGTGATCTGGACAAGGCTGGACAAGGCTTCGAAGAGATTATGGATAGTGAGTTAGGCTATCATACTCGTTAAGTTCTGTCTTGCACAAGTTAACCAAAGAAGTGTCTGCTCATGCTTTCAAATGACTTTTATTATTGCTTCTAGGGGATGACTAATCTTCCAAGACAGAACAGTTGTGACCAGAGAAATCAGTAGTCATCGCTCTTTTGATAAATTTCACTAATTTTTCTGGAATGTTAATTATATGAAGAAACTTATTTAGTTTGTTGTACTTTTGGTAAGATTAGCTGGTAGTATTTTAAACTGAAACATTAACAGTTGAAGAGACACAATGTGAGCTGCCCTCTCTATTACCTTACAAGATAACGAAACTTGGACAAGAAATGAAGTGTTTTGATCTTCACTGTCCTAGTCCAGGACATGCTTTGATCTTGAACCTGGCAGGTCACTACTTATTTAACCACATACTGGAGTCTTACATTTTGTGTGTACTGATTTGCTGCTCACTATCCGTATTTTTCATCAATTATAAACTTAATTGAGTTCATATAAGACCACTAAGTTCCAGAAGCGGCTTCCCGCTTCCATTAGTAGTATTTCATTATTACCTTGTAAGGAGGGAGCTGCTATCTTCTTGATGAGTCTTATCTGATCTTTGACATTTTTATTTTGCAGAAAGTAAACATGTTTTCAATAAAGGGGGGAGTGACTGTGGCTTCACATCCTTAATTCCACTAAATGAGTTACATGACCCTAGTAAAGGGTATCTTGTGAATGATACATGTATCATCGAAGCCAATATTACAGTCTGCAAGGCTAGAATTCAGATTTCACATGCCCAGAAAACTGGCCAGGAGTCTGTGGATGTTCCAAATCCTTCTTCAGCAGCACGCAGGGCATCATGCTTCAAAAATGTGACTGCTGTCCATGATGCAACAACTTCTCAACACGTTTACATCGAGCTGTCTGATGCCAGTTCTGAGCCTATGGAAGTTCCAGATCTTTCTTCAGCTACACGGAAGGCAACTAGCTTTCAACATATGACTGCCTCCCAGGACACAGCAAGTTCTGCAGAAGTTATCAAGTTCCTTTCTGATATCAGTACTGACCATTCCCTCGATGAGGAATTTGATGTTGTGTCCTCCACATCACCTTCTGATCTCTTGAACTTCAGGGGCTTGGCGGATATAAAGAAAGATTTTGTTCCCCTACTCGAGGAAGTTTGTTTATGGCATCCTTCTCTTATTGAATGCCAAAGGAAGAGTAGTCCCCAGTTCACTGAATGGGCATTTACTGCCTTGGGAAAAGTCCTGCATTTTTTGAAGACCAAAAAGGTTAAGGATATGACAACATATGTTTGTAAAGACCTACAAATTTTATGGTATGAGCTGAAGGCCTTCGGATTTGACCTGACATGGCTAAAGCCTCAGGTTGAAAGAGCTCTCGGTATGAGTAAGTTTGTGGAAAGCACAACGGAGCTAAAAAGAGCAGCCGAGAATGTAAAGGCTTTGGAGATTGAATCAAAGAGGCTAAAGGCTAAGCTTGTGGCAGCGAGAAGTGATCTGGACAAGGCTGGACAAGGCTTCGAAGAGATTATGGATAGTGAGTTGGGCTATACTCGTTAAGTTCTGTCTTGCACAAGTTAACCAAAGAAGTGTCTGCTCATGCTTTCAAATGACTTTTATTATTGCTTCTAGGGGATGACTAATCTTCCAAGACAGAACAGTTGTGACCAAAGAAATCAGTAGTCCTCGCTCTTTTGATAAATTTCACTAATTTTTCTGGAATGTTAATTATATGAAGAAACTTACTTAGTTTGTTGTACTTTTGGTAAGCTTAGCTGGTTGTATTTAAACTGAAACATTAACAGTTGAAGAGACACAATGTGAGTATGTTTGCTCGTCAAGAATTTGTTTCAATTACTAGTAACAATGACCAAAACCGCTGGCCATTCGGCATTGCAGATTTGAACTAATTCATAGGTTCATCCATTTTTGATATTGCATATCAAGTCGGAAGGTTTTGGAAGTTTTATTTATTTAATTTAATTTTTATATTTTATCAAATGAACAACACAAATTGGAGTCATTAATGAGCTTACTTACAATATAACGACAGACCATCACGGTTAAACTTATCATCCTATATTTGAAAGGACAATATAGGAGCTACACACTATCCGGTACACCATGAGGTTGAAAAATGGTTTTATCGACCATCAAGATTCCAAATTCGACAAAGTGCCGACTCCGTTAGTCAAGCTGATGTGTGTCTAAAATTGTGTCCCCGATATTTTCCAGGACCTACTTTTTGAGGACTGTAATACCTCATCCCCTTGGTGTTTGTCCAATAACTTGATAAGAATAACATTAGTGTGAGCTTGAGCCACCCGGTTTAACCGGGACCTGGACACCTTCTTTCCTGAAAAAAAAAAAAAAAAAAATCAGGTTACTAATTGGGTAATAGCTCTGAATTAAAAAAAAAATTTAATTTTCTCGAACCACCTCTGCCTCTTTAATAGTGAATACACGTGATAATTTGAGGTGAAAATCAACATCACTCATCAAAAGTGTATTGTAAATGAACCAACAAACGCAATCCCAACTTATTCTACAAACACAAAGGTATTTGGAAGTTTTCAAAAACTATCCTAATGGAGTTAAAACAATTCATTCTCAACAAAAAAAAAAAGAAAAAAAAAAAAAAGGGGTTAAAAAAAAAAAATGATTAAGTTCAAAATCTGGAACGTTATAAATACTTTCCAAGCGGGCGGGTTATAGTGGGCCAGCTTTTCTCCCTTCTCTTAAAGCGTTTCAGTGCTGATGATCTCAGTGTTTAGCCGGCAGTGGCAATCTTCTGCTCTTCTTTAACCACCCATATATTCATCATCAACCTCTTCATTTATATTTTGTACTTCTCTGGACTCTAGCTCAGTTTCTCTCTTGCTTTTAAACACAGTCATTTTGTTTCTGTTGTCTCTTCATTTCGAGTCACTCAGCCCTCAAATCTCCTCTCTTGTAAGTTTGCAAGGTCTCTGCAATTCGTCAATGGAAGGGTATGTATCATTTTCAGATCTGTCCCAATATAATTTGCTTTGTGTCTTCTGAAGTTTTCCTAAAAACATAATTTTTTTTACTAAAGATCTCTTTTTTGTTAGAATATGTAGCAAAAGATGTGAGCTTTTTTGTACCCAAAAAAAAAAAAGATGTGAGCTTTTGGAGTTTAGGAAGATTTTGAGGAGACATTTAATTTAGTTTGATTTGGGGAAAAGTAAATGTGGGGACATTTTTGGCCAAAGAGTGGAGATTTAGGAAGTGGGGTGGAGATGGTCTACTTTTTTTGGGTCTACTTAGTTTGGGAAACCAAGAGTGAAGCTTGTTGGGTCTTATGTTTTAACAGAAATGGCTAATGGGTTTTGTGAATTAACTAGTTTCTGTCGCATGTTGTATGGTGCTATATGGTCATTTGTTGTTTAAGCTTGTTGTGGGTTTCAGGTTTTGGGGTGGTGAAAGGAAGAATCACAGAGTGAAGCATCTTGCATTCAAACAGAGGAGTAGAAGTTGTGTTAGCATGTCAACCTTGAGCAAATTTGTGGAGTTTGACAATGCAAATGGTGAAAAGGAAGAGAGTGCTACCACTCCGAAGTTGAAAAGGCGAAAACCGTCTGCATCTTCCTGTGGTTGTAGAACTGATAGTGATGGTAGTCAGCAAACTCGTGTGCTGAGGTCAAGAAATCGAGTGCAGGAAGTGGTTACTCCTACTTCCACACGCCATCATCCTTGTACAGTCTTATCTTGGCTGATTGACAACAATGTGGTTTTGCCAAGGGAGAAATTGCGTTATTGTAGCGCAAGGGGGAGTCATGCTGTGGCAGAAGGAAAAGTATGCAGAGAGGGGATTGAATGCAACTGTTGCCAGCAGGTTTTTACACTTGGTGGCTTTGGCAGTCATGCTGGCTGCAGTAACTACAGACCTGCAGCCAATATTTTTCTGCAAGATGGAAAGTCTCTCCTAGATTGCCAGATGCAAATTATGACTGAAAGAGAGAAGAAGAGATGCGGACTAGAACCACATGATGTGATGAAGGGTAATTTGCCTCGAATAGAAAATGATAGCTTTTGTACAGTCTGTCAGGATGGTGGTGATTTGATATTATGTGATCGATGTCCATCAGCATTTCACAAGAGTTGCATTGGTTCCGAGGTAGATTATTTTTTCTTTTGAGTCTCTTCATATGTGAAAACTCTGTTGTTTCATCTTTTATTTGTCATATTATAATGAACATTCCATTTCTTAGAACACATAAAAATGTATAGTTTTTCTTCTGCAGGATGTTCCAGATGGTGACTGGTTCTGTCCAGCTTGCTGTTGTGTAATTTGTGGCTGCAGCATAAATCCTACAATCCATTACCATACCTGTGGTCAATGTGAACGTAAATGTACGTTAACTTCTTACCTCTATTCATGCCAAGAAGAAAGTGTGTTTTAGCATATGCATGCATCTGTATTTTGTGTGGGAACATTTGCAAAGTCGGTGTCTTTTCTTTCATTATTTTTGTGTTTTAAAATTTGTTTCAGATCACACAAGCTGCCTGAGGAAAGGAAGCGTAGATAATTTAGAGATGAATTCAAAAGGAAATTGGTTCTGCAGCAACGACTGTAAAAAGGTATCTCAAACATGTCATCAATAGTTTGTAGTTTGCTTTCAAAATTTACATCCTTGTGTCTCAGTTTGACTGGGAAAAATATCTTGAAGCAGAATCAAACAGTGGACCTCTTTTGCGCAAAACTTACCTGTGGCACACAAACTGCATATATAATATGAACTCATAGCTATATATGAAGCCTCTTTTATTTTATTCCTTAATTAACTGATATAGATGGTGACCCTGTTTAATGTTCAGTGGGAAAAAAGACATAGTAACAATGCATATCTGTGCAGCCCAAACGATGATCATGTAAATATATAATACAATGGCATACCTGTATTTCTTCAATTTAATCCTTAATTATGTGATTAATCTAGATGGATCAATTCCTGGCAACAAAGAGATGGTAACTTTATGTTGACATTTGAGCTGTCAGCTAATTGAAAGCCTACAACTTAGTATCTTAAGCTGAAGAAGATCAGTGGTGATATACATGCACGCGTATGTATATAACTTCCAGTGTTCCTTCACTCAATTAAGATTTGAATTATTTGAAAAAAGCTGAGTGTCTGTTGTTCTGTCAGATGTTAAACTGTGATTTATGGGGATCTTATTTTTGCTTACATAATATGAACACGCTTCATGTCTATTCCTTTTTCTCTTCCGGTTGAAGATATTGATATATCTGTGTCACACTTACAGATATTTTTAGGCCTCCACGAGCGTTTAGGGAAACAAATTTCAGTGGGTGTTGACAATCTAACTTGGTCACTTTGGAAGTCCGTGAAATCTGATAGTGATAATCCTAATGAACCTGATAATGATGCTGCAACGGAGACTTATACCAAACTCAATCTTGCCCTTCAAGTGATGCAGGAGTGTTTTAAGCATTTTAAGAAACCTCACACTGGGGGATATCTTGCAGAAGATATCATCTTCAGCAGAGGGTAAGAATTTCCTACTGTCATTCTTCCTGCTTCGTTGCTGGCACTTTTTACAATACTGCTATCAGTTGAGCTTGGCACATGAGGCATATATTGATTCCACCTATAAGTTATTCATCATCTTATTATTTACTTTCTATGACCAAGTTCTTATTTTTTGCAGGTCACATCTTGATGGCATGAACTTTCGGGGGTTTTACACTGTGCTTTTGGAGAAAAAGGACGCTTTAATAACTGTAGCTACTGTAAGGTGAGTTTTATGCAGATTTTTTTTTAAAATAGTGAGCTTTGTGTCGTATATGTTTTGTTTGTAAACTGCTAGTTCTTGTTCACAGGATCTATGGAGCAAAGGTGGCTGAAGTACCTCTTATTGGTACCAGATTGCAGCATCGTCAAAGTGGAATGTGTCGTGTATTGATGCATTTAATTGAAAAGGTAATTGACCAAGTGTTCCTGCACTTTGTTTGTCAATCTTGGATCTGTTTCAGTAACTTATTTTGTTGATTTTTTTAGTATCCTTCCCTTTTCTTTTCTTCTTTCAGTTGCTTATGGACTTGGGTGTGGAGAGATTGGTTTTGCCCATTGTCCCCAGATCAGTAGGAAAATGGAATACTTCATTTGGATTTTCAGATATTAAAGGTTCTGATAGGCTGCAGTTTCTGGATTATAGATTCATGCATTTTGAGGATACCATTATGTGTCAGAAATGCTTAAAAAGGACATATCTAGCTGAACCATGCCCATCAAAAGGTATTTCTTGTGTTCATCAACTTGTTTCTTGGAAATATGAAAGGGGGATCATGTTACCATGGCACACATGAATTTATATGCTATATTGCAGGAATTTCGCTTGATGTTGCTGGAAGTGTTGATGATATTGATTTTGATGGGTCCAGCGTCCATAAAGTCTCATTCACATGGAAAATTTACAATTTCTCTAGCCGTGGGAAGGAATATTCTGAGACTTTCCTCACTGGTGATTTGAGATGGTATTTTTGAGCATCTCCTACTTTTCACATACTTAAAGTTTGTAACTTGGTGATATCTTACGGTTCTGGACTTCCCTTGGTTTGTTTACTCAGGCGGATGCTTATGTATCCAAAGGGCAACACTGTTGATAACTTGTCGGTATATTTGGATGTTCGAGGTGCCTCAGAATTGCCACTTGGGTGGTCTAGATGTGTGAAATTCCGCTTGACTGTGGTTAATCAACTTCAACACAGCCAGTCAATAACAAGGGGTACTCTGTTTCCTTTTTGTTTTCTGTATTCCACATATATGCTTCTGTTCTTTTTCTGTTGTCTTGATATTACATGATGTTTATGGTCAAGTTAATCTGTTCAATGGAACTAGTGATTGTTGTATCCTGTTATCGCTATTTCTTTAATTCAGATACTATTTTTCTGCAAATTGTAGGAGAATAATTTTCTTTGTCACACCATGTAAGATAATGAAAGTGAGGAAAAAAGATGAAGAAAACTTGTTTGGGTCTATGAAGTCAGTTATCTTGGACCATTTCTGTTTTATGTTCACGATTAAGGCCAAGTTATAAAGTTTTTGATCTTCACAGTTTCCTGGACATGTTGCATCTTGAACCTAACAGGCGACTAACTACTTATTTTTAATAAACTAAGTACTCAAGCCTTTTATTCTTTGTCCGTGCGTATGATTTGCTTATCTTGGGTGCTGATCTAAGAAAATATTAATTGACTAAGATGAACAGAAAATTCCAGAAAGGAATTCCCATTATCAGTGATTCTTTATTACCTAGTGAGGAGCTGCTATATGTCTTCTTGGATAGTCTTCTCTGATCTTTGATATTTTGATTTTGCAGAAACTAAACATATGTTCAGTAAGAAAGTTAGTAACTGTGGCTTCACATCACTAATTCCTCTAGATGAGTTACATGACCATTGTAAAGGGTTTATTGTGAATGATACATGTATCATTATAGCCAATGTTGCAGTCTGCATGGCTCAAATTATGATATCTAAAGACCTAAAAATTGGCAGCGCTACATTGAGACCTGTGGAGTACTTAAATCAGCAGCATCAGGAGCAGGGGCCTCCTTTACATAAAGGTTCCGTGAAAATTTCAGATCCTTCTTCAGCAGCGCACACGACCACAGGCTTTGAACATGCAACTCCCTTCCAGGACACACCAAGTTCTGAACAAGCTTGCACCAATATTCCTGATAGTAGGACCTACCCTTCTTTAAAATTGGAGTCTGTGGAAGTTCCAGATATTTTTGCAGCAGCATGCAAGGCAACTAGCTTTGGACACATGATTGCCACCCAGGATGCAGCAAGTTTTGAACAAGTCTGCATCAAGCTCTCTGATACCCGTACTGTCGACCCTTCCCTCAAGAAATTTGATGTTGTGTCCTCCACATCAGCTTCTGAACTCATGAACTTCAGGGGCTTGGCGAATATAAAGAAAGATTTTGTTCCCCTGCTGGAGGAAGTGTGTTCCAGGCATCCTTCTTTCATTGAATGCCAAAAGGAGAGTAGTCCCCAGTTTACTGAATGGGCATTCACTGCCTTGGGAAAAGTTCTTCATTTTTTGAAGACTAAAAAGGTCAAGGATATGACAACATCTGTCTGTGAAGATCTAGACCTTTTATACAAGGAGCTGAAGGCCTTCAAATTTGATTTGACTTGGCTAGAGCCTCATGTTAAAACAGCTCTGGGTGGGAGTGAGTATGTGGAAAGGGCAGCAGAGGTAAAGAGACTAAGAGAGAATGTGAAGGCTTTGGAGATTGACTCAAATAGCCTTCAGGCTAAGCTTGTGGCAGCAAGAAATGATCTGAAAAAGGCTGAAGAATCCTTTGATGAGAGAATTATGGACAGCGAGTTAGGTTATTCTCATTGATAAGTTCTCTCTTCACATGGAAGATATGCAGTATAACCAAAAGTTTGACTGTGGATAACTTTTCCTATTTCTTCTAGGGATGACTGATTTTTCACATGAACACTTGAACAGCTGTAGCAAATGAAATCAATAGTGATCACTCTTTGTATTCATCGATCTATCTAGATTTCTCTGGGAATATAAATGTGAAATATATGATATGATTTGAGAAAGGCATAATCTCTGGGATATCTCCCAGGTTCACTACCTGTGCCAGCTTCTAGTTATGTATGTTTACTATGGTGACGAGTAGATTAGAGCTGAGAAGTTTTGTTTCTCTTATCAAGCTGTCTTCAGTTTCCATAACATCATTCACAAGAAATGATTTACTCTCATGACAAATAAATAAAGCACATACTTGTAAAATTGATGGGTTCTTTCCCCACAGGTCTGGGCTATAGGAAATGACTATCATCCACCATTCCAACACCCACGTTATGATCTGGGTACTCTTTTGGCAAAGCTGATAGCTTGTTTCTTCACGGTAGGACTAATCCTATAAAAATGTTGCAAATAGTCACCCACAACCACCTTCTTATACCCCTCAACAACATCATCATTTGCCAATGAACAATTCCCAATCGGCTCAATCTGAGTTCGAGGACTTGGATTATAGAATAAAGCCACTGAAAACCTCTCTACATCCATTTGGGTAACAACCCTATGCCATGGACTTCTAAATATCCCATTGCTCATAATCTCTAGTAGGTCTCCCACATTCACTAGCATTGTGTCTTTTGGCCAAGGCACGGTGACCCATTCCATGTCCTTCAACACTTGGAGCCCTCCGCTGGCTTCGAATTGAAGAAGGAGAGTGAGGGCACTGGCATCAGTGTGTGGAGTTAGACCAAGGGCTTGGTCAGGCCTCGGGCATGGTGGGTAGTAGTTCACTCTCAAATTGATCACAGTTTCATAGGGGTTAAAGTTTTGGAGGAATACATGTCTTTCTAGTGATAAGGCTTCAGCAAGGGCTTCAAGAATGTCATTGAAGATGTTTCTTGCTTCTGCAACATATTGCTCTATAGCATGCCTGCTCAAACCAATTAAATCTTTGTGAACAGAATGGTTATACATCTGAGCTGACTAAGTAAGGTCCATATATATAGTTAGAACCACGTACTTATGTACATGTTTTAGGTCTTTCGAAAATCATTCTACAAAAAGTTGTTCAAATTAAATATTGTTTAGCATTTGATTACCACAATCATCATTAATTTCAGTTTTATTCGATAGACAATATATAAAGCGTAATTTTACAACAAATAGATGACCAAACGGTTTTCGAAATTATCCTATTAAGTTTAGAAACAACTCAAATCAATCTGCTCTTCCTCCTACTCCAACTCTCTCTAAGTCTTCAACTGTCAGTTACATTTTAATTTCACTAATTACTTTCATAAACGTACGTACCTGAAATTAGCAGGCCTTTGAGGCCAAGCATGAAGCCCTTCGGTTGCTCCGGCCGGAGCTGCTTTCACGGTCACACGATCAATCCAATCCAACGGCTGGTCTTCCGACTTGACAAAGTTCCGGCCATACCCCATGTTATCCACGCTCACATAAGACCCAACGCTTGCCTTTTTCTCGTCAAACGACAACCCAAAGAACTCCTTCACCACATCCCTCACACCATGCAAAACAGACTCGGCTACACCGTGGCCTTCAACTACAACCATACCCCATGTCTTAGATCCAGTTAGTAGCTTGGCCAGCTCTTCGGCTCGATCGTTGCCTCGTAATTTGGTCATGTTTATGGACGGTAGGGGTTCTGAGACATGATGGCTGGATAAAGCCGGGTTCTGGTCGTGTTCAGGTTGCAGCGCCACGAACCTCTCCGGCAGGTGTTTGAGTCCTTGGCGAGCTAGTTCTTGAACTACAGGCACTCTTGTGGTTCGTAATTGACCTGCTTGGTCTATGTAGCTGGCTTCATGAAAGTAATTATTTTCAGTACTGGTCTCCATGCCTAGCTTTGAGTTATGTGGAACTGTGATTAATGGGTTATAGAAGGTTAGAGGATTAGGGGTTTCTAAATTATTGGTTTGCTAGATGACCTTATCATCACAAAGTTTTGTAAGTCTGCTACTAACTAATTAGTGAAACTGGAGATGGAGATTGAGTGTACGGACAATGTGAGCACTATCTTTATTGGATTGGGCCAGGTTAAAGGGCTAAAGATCGCATTATACATATCTTCAACATTTCTGATTTGTATAAAAGGTATCGATTACTGAATAATTTCTTTGAAGTATTTGTTCACACTTTCAATAATATAATTTATGGATGCGTATAGTTGAAATACGTCATGGATACACGAGGGATATGCCAAGATATGGGCTGGTTGCATATTAAATCCACTTGCATCGTTTTTATTATGATTTTGAAACTTTTTAGGATCTATCTATATTCTCCTATTTTCTCGATTTGATGATATTAAAGACAGCCTAGGGTTTCATAGTTACAATATGCCACCAACGAAAAAGAATTAGGAGAGAGAAGAAAATAATTCTTCACAAAAAAAGGCCATTGGCTAAATGGCAAAATCCACCTAGTGGTAGGCTTAAAATTAATATTGATAGTGACTTTATAGTGGAAGTGGGTTGTGGAGTTATTGGGGTGGTGGTCATGAATTATACTTGTACTGTTATTGCTGCTTTGGGTAGACCTTTTGTACACGCTCACTCAACTCTTAATATGGAAGATGAGGCATGTAGAGCTGGTATTATTCTTGGTTACACTAATGTTGGTCTGATTTAGATATTGAAAGCGACTCTGCCAACTTGATTGTTGCTCTCAAGAGTGAGGAGAAGAATTTCTTGGATATAAATCGAGTTTTACACCTTGAATTTGAAATTTGAAGACTATCCTATTTTATTTGGTTATTAATTTCCTCTATTCTCATTCCAATTTCATAAGACATAAAGGAATAACTTTTGGAGAAATAAAAGACATATGGGTAGGTTGGGTAATGGGCTGCTTTTAGGGCCAACTTGGAATATATGTGTATGTGTGGGGTCCTTCCATTAAGAGATTTTTTGTTGTTATCATTTTAAAGGATCTCTTGTGGGATCCACTTTTTGATAGTATTTTGGCATTTTGATTGTTTAGTTTTTTATTTATTTTTATTTTTAAGGAAGTGGTATAAAATCTAACTCAACGCCCTTACTCGAATTTATTAATAATCAAGAAAATAAGATACATAGAAGGGGATGCTAGACCAAACCTTGCCGAGAGAAAATACAAACTTGCAAAGTATAGAAGATACATAAAATTATTGAGAAGTGGGAAACTAGGCTAACACCGCTTCTAAAACAAACATAATACTAAAAAACAAGAAAAAGAGGCTCTCCTTATCTTTTCTGCTTTTTCGGTTTTTCCACCCATAAAAACAAGACAACATTTCCACTATGAAAAACAATAATCTGGAAAACCTAAATAATTAGCTTGTAGAAACTTGTGGAGCTCACTAGGAGGATTATCATACCAATAAGTAAACGTTGCATTTGAGATTTCCAGATTTGCCATCTTGTCAGCTACAACATTACCTTCTCTAAAAATATGACTACATCGAAAATTCATTTGGTATACTTTAGGGAGACAAATGCGCCAATGAACTCTTAAATTCTATGGAGGAGAAAATGACCTAGAAGAAAAGCAAGCTACCACACTAATAGAATCACTTTCCAACCATAAATAAAACCACCCTCTAGCAAAGGCATGCAATTTTGATACTCAAAATAATAGCATAAAGTTGAGAATAGAAGGTATATAATGTATAGATTACTTTTGTAAATTTTCATCTAAATTAGTAATCGTTAAAGGCATCGAATTAGATTAAATCAATGGATGAGCCGAATCTGTCCAACCTGAATTGTTTATGTTTATAATTGTAAATCACAGTTATGAATGTCTTAACAATCATCAATTTGGCTGAAAATTTGCAGAAGTGATCTAGTCACATAGACCTAAAAACCGAACGGTCAAGATCTTAATATATTATTGAAAAATGGGTCTAATAAGCTATGGGCCAAAAAAAAGAAACTCTCACTAAAAGGGCCCTATATAAATATTTATGATATATACGTGATCAAATCATAAGCATGCATATTTATAAGCAATTAAGCATACTTTTTCCAAGAAAAGTAAGGATGCCCTTATGGCTTAGCTAATGAATAGAAGCACTTATGTTTTAGGTCCTTCGAAAATCATTCTACACAAAATTATTCAAATTGGATATTGTTTAGCATTTGATTACCACATTCATCATTTTAGTTTTATTTGATAGTGTTGAGCAAAAATTGTAAATTAATGTACCCAACACAATTTCGCTCTATCTTATTGACAAAATAGAGCTTTTTATTATGTTAGGTTCGACCCATTCAAGATAACAATAATCTCTTAATTACAACCCCTCACTTTAAGGGAAAACCCTTTGATTCCAAATACAAAGTTAACATATGGAGATGTGTGTATTTGTGAAAAATTGCGGCTGCACCTGGGTTGTTTTACAAGTTGTCTACGTACCCCGGAAGGGATCAAGCCACTTGTAGTTCAAGTTTTCGTGGCTTTGGAGTTTCAACAGGTGGATGACCTATTGAAACAATTCTGGTTAGGTGTTTGGGTGAATTTGGTTTTAAAAGAACCAGGGATTCGGTTTACGTTGTGGTTGAATCCAGATTGCCTACATACCCTGTGAATGGATCAAACCATTGTAGTTCATAGTCTTTGGGAATTTGGGATTTTTCTTGGTTTTGTACCAAAATGATATTTTTTAGGTTCCGGAGCATTTTTTTACAAAACCCAAGCTCGGGTATTTGGAAATGGAAACCCATATCGTTATGCTTTGCCGAATTCTTCAAATGGGCCTAAATTTGGACATGGGCCTCCTTTGTATCCTCGCTAATCATGTTCCTCGATCAATGAAGTTTTTTCGGCGCCAAAATTTATACTGGCACCTTCAATGTACCGAGCGGACTCTGAGCCTCAATTTTCCTTGTGTAGAATTCGGAGACATGGTTCAAATTTTTATTTTGGGCATCAAACCCGGCCCCCATCAAAAAACTTCTCAGAGGCCCAAATTTCTTGGAGGTCCCAAAACTGATAAGGACACCCAGTTACAATTTTATTTATTTATTTATTTTTCTTTCAATCCTCCTTTTCTTCTCTTTTTTTTTGCTTCGTCAGTTCGTCCTATCCCAAACCGAGTAGAACATGAGCTCGATACTAATCTTCTGCGAGTCCGAATTGGAGATGGATTTGTCGACACAATCTGACTGGAAGGAATTGAAATTGGGGGTTGGAGTAGAACCTGTGTGGAAGACGAGGTCGTGGCCATGCCAGCTTCACAGGAGCAGAAATTCCAACGTTCTGCTGCAATTGGCTTCTGGGAAAAATCTCGTGTGAGACCTCTTTCACTTTAGCTCTTATCTAGCTCCTCCAGAGACTTCTTTAATTTGTGGGTGAGGCCAATTTTACTTCAATTGCCCAAATAAATTGAGAATTGATGAATTTTGCTCGGTGATGACTGTCTTCATGTTCTTCCCCTATTTGGAAAAACCTTGCTTTCAATCGATGCTTGAGTACTTTTTAATTAAGCTATTTGTCTTATTCACAGCTTAATTAAGTTACCCCTTGGTCTGCAACACCCAGAGCATTGATTCTTCTTCTTTTTCTATTTATATATATATATATATATATATATATTGCTTTATGCTTTGTCAATTGCTGGAATAGTTTTGCAACTCGTCTTATTCACAGTGATTTAATTGACATCTTCATGTCCAAACCTGGAGCCACCACCAAAAGATCATTGCATAGCTTTGATATAATTATTTCAAAGATTTTAGTATTACTGCATCCTTGCCCTTTTGTCTTATGCCCCTTAATTGAACTTTTAGTTTTGATTAAGGAGCATGCCACCGCCAAGCTTTCTTGATTATAAAAATCAATGCTAGACCTTTCTTCATTTGTTCCTATGGCAACACCTCATCAAGCTTGTAACTTGTGCAATTGTCAATTAAGCCTTTTGTTTTTGTTCTCAGCTTAATTAAGCTTTCTCACATGGCCTGCAACATTGCCAGAACTTCCATTGCCTTGGACACCTTGTTAATTAAGCTTTTGTCTTATGCATATAGCTTAATTAAATTATCTTGTGGTCTGCAACATCACCAGAATACTCATTCTTTGTTTTTAATATTGCTTTGTGCTTTTGTGGATTTCTGGGATTGCTTTGTTGACATTGACCACGACTTGGGTTAAAGTTTCATCTCTATAAAAGGATGCCACTGCCAGAGACTTTTGTTATTTATTTTTTATGACCGCACCGCTTCGATCTCTTGCATCAAAAACTTGCTGCAGCCCCCTGGAAGAAGTTGAAATTGGCTTTGATATATGCCTTGCACTTCAACACATCTTTGACAAACAGAGTGCCAATTTGTCTTGTGCACTTAAATAGAGTTTCAAGTTTTTATTTTGTCATTCCAGCACTAAGCTTTCAACTTTCTTTCTTCTCTTGACGCGCTGCACCCACGAACACATGCTTGTCACTTGCTTTTGTCAGTCTCGCTATGCTTGTGCAATTTGATGGAACTCTCTCTGCAAATGCCACCAGAACATCATTCTCGCTTTCTTTTCTTTTGTATCTTTTGCTTTGTACTTTGGTAACTTCTGTAATCGACATTTGATCTCATTTGTTCAATGAAGATGTTGCCTTTCATTTGTATTACCAAGGGCTGTGATCTCAAGGGTTTTGTTAACTTAACAAAACCTTTTTTTTTTTTTATGCAGGTACAAAACAAGTACAAGAGCTGTGGTGTCATAAATTTCAGAGTTCCAGACTTTTGATTTCAACGGTGAGTCTTCCGCCCTTCTCTTTTAGTTTCTTTGCACCAAAAACGACTTCTTTGTGCTTTGTCAACTCCCATTGCTGCAACTTTAAGGATTTTAAATTTGTTAAACCCTTTTATGCAGGTATAAAAGACAAAGACAGGAACTGCAGTCAAGACTCCATAGTTTCAACTTGAGGGTGAGTCTGACTATTTAGACCTTGTTTATTCTTTTTTTTCATGCATGTGTTATCTAAGTTGGGGCTTTTGGGAAGAAAACATGGAGTTTGGGGACAGACTATATGGTATGGTGGTTTGAAAAAAAAAAGACAAGGGAGGAAGGGAGATTGTTCGTGTTGGTGTTACAAAGGCAGGCCCTTTTAAATTTGACATGGTGATAGGAGGGATTGTTCTGTTTATGGACCATCGGAGACGCCGCTCCCGTATATTCATAGGGACAATGCCCGGCATGTTCATCGGGACGCTGCCCGGCATGAGTTCATCGGAGACGCTGCTCCGGCATGTTTTCTTTTTTGCAGCATCGTTGAGCAACCTGTGAACACAAAGACACTGGAGATCATGGTAGGGAGGGAGTCTCAACCTTTGTGGTGAACTTCACACTGTTGGATTCTTCTTGCTTGCAGCAGGGTCTCGGCTATCTCCTCCTCTTTCTCTGTGTGTCCTCCGCGTCACTATTGCTAGGTTTATATAGTGGACTGATGGAGAGTTTAACGTGGATGTTGTTGACTTCCACATGGAATGAAATAGCAAGAGTCTCATTAATTCAAGGCTCTTGACGATGAATTGTCCTTATCTTCCATTGAGACGTTCTCTCCTGCTGTTCCTATTCTTTCTCTTTTTTTTTTATTTTTTTTTTTTATCATTATTTGGCTGGAACTTTATCTTGTATAATAAAGAAAGCTACCAGCAAAGTGTGGCACGTCATTATGGAATTTTGCTCCTCTTTGACCTCATAAGTTCATTGTTTATAACTATCTTTTTTTTATATCTCAACAGATAGACAATATACACTACACGAAAAGTAGTATGTCTACGACAACCTCATAGTCATAATATACTATAAATGCTCGTTGTTACTTACAGTTTTCCACAACGGGAAAAGGTAAAAAACTATTTACCACCACATGCGTCATTTGCAAGTTGTTAATTTGGTTATCGACAACTCACTTTGCACGTTTTCATCTGCAAGTTATTAAATACTTTCAAAACAACAGCGTGCAGCACACTCGTTGTTAAATACTTTCAAAACAACAACGTTAGAGTGAACGCTGTCAATACTTTAAGATAAAAGAAAAAAGATAAATAGCTGACAATTGTGCGGAGTTTTGCCATTTTATTGTGCTAAAAATAAAGCCTTCATTAAAGTCACTAAAAACTCGGTTCAGAGATAGATGGAGACAAATTTCTTAAAATGAAAGGCCTTGAAGGCTTGAACACTCGTTTCATATATAGTTCATGACCATACATTACTAATTAACAGAGACATCTAGCACGTACGTAGTAATTGCATGAAAATTATTGTGCGTGCAACTAATTAACATAATTATATATTGGTGTTCAATTCAGTACTTCTTGAGGGCTTTGCGACGCATCTGAGATTCTGTTGGAGTTTTGACGTCAGTTGCCAACCCAATTGCTTGAAAAGCTCGGATTACATACCAAGTCAAGTCGACTTGCCACCATTCTAGGCCTTGTCGAGCTGAGTATTCAAATGCATGATGGTTGTTGTGCCACCCTTCTCCAAGTGCGATCCATCCCAACCACCTATTTTGTTAAATTTCAATTTAAGCAACAAAAATAAAATTATTTTTTCAAAAAAAAAAATATATATGTACCAATTATTACTCAGTGATTTCTGGTGCCACCCTTCTCCAAGTGCGATCCATCCCAACCACCTATTTTGTTAAATTTCAATTTAAGCAACAAAAATAAAATTATTTAAAAAAAAAAAAATATATATATGTCCCAATTATTACTCAGTGATTTCTGAAAAAAAAAAAAATTGTACTCATTCGTTAATCTAAATGTAGGGGAGCAAGATCAAATAAATCCATACCAATTGTTCTTTGACAGGTCGCCGGTGTTCCATACTTGTTTTCCCCATATGTGACCGGCCGAGTTCACTAGCAAAGTGAAGTGGAAAACATATACTATCCTCACTCCCTACAATCATTCACTAAACTGATGGATAAATTGTTTTCTATTTTCAACTGTTTCTATCCGAAATAAAATGGACTCCGGATTCGAGCCACATATATACACACATGATGAAGTGAGGTAATTGCAATTTAGTACATACCGTTCCCCAAATAAAGAAGGGTAGTCCACCTAGGGCATAGAGCAAAGCTCCAGAAACAAATACGTGTACGGGGTATGTACGATGAAGAAATCTATAGAACCACTGCTTTTTCATATCCTCAACGTTCTTCAGTCCTCCATACTGACAAAACTCATAACATTGATCTCAACTTAGTTTTCATACTAAATTATATAACCTTAATTAATTACTTCTTACTTTTCGATACCGAGAAGCGCTATCAAGGATCCAACCCATATGACTAAACCAGAAACCCTCCAAGGGGCTGTGAGGGTCTCTCTCTGTGTCAGTAAACTGGTGATGGTACCGGTGTGTGCTCACCCATTCTATCGGACTTCCCTGCAAATAAACCATCAAAATTAAACACAAGCGTTTGTTCTGTACTAAGAGAACAAAGACAAAAAATAGCAGCACATAGAAATACATACCTGTAGTGATAGAACCCCAAAATAGACAAACAAGTATTCGAGCCATTTGGGAAGCTGGAAACTCTTGTGCGCAAGGTGTCTATGGAAACCCAAAGTGACTCCCAAACCGGTGAGAATGTAGAGTGCGGCAGCCACCCAAAAGGCAGCCCAGGTGAAATGAAACGGAGCAAACAAACAGAGGCCGTGGAGGGCCAGTAAAGTTGCCGCTGAGGATATGTCTACCAAATTCCATGGTCTCCCCCAAAGTTGTACAAAGGGAGTCATCGCAATACTCACCACAAGGCCACCCATTTCTGGCTTTCAGTTGCTGCACTACTCTCTAGGCCAGGTATATATTTGTAATCGATGAACTTAATCTGTATGAGAAATAAGTTGATGATGAGTTTGTTGCGCTCCAGGCCACTAATATATGTAGACCAACAAGGGGGGAAAAACGAGAAGAGAAGATAGCTAGTCTTAATGCAAATTTAAACACCCTGATATTGTCAGCTGGGAATTAAGGAGCTGTAGCGTTGGTTATATGCAGTTATGCTCCTTCAAGGTGCTTGATTTTCTTTTTATCAATTTAGAAAAACGTATTCAACTCATTTCAAATTCTAAAATTCTAAATCGATTATTGCAGGTGATGTTCTCATATCAATTAACCGGCCAATGACTTTACCGGACTCAATTAAGGCTAGGGTTTCGGGTTAAGGGTTTAGTTTCTGGCTTGTTGCTTGTATTTTGCAAAGAGCATCCAAACATATTGTAATAAGTTCCTTGTAAAATGAAAGACATGATTATCTGCTTTTTTTTTTTTTTGGCAGGCACCTAATTATTGATCAACTTTCGTTGGAGGTGGCTGTGTTTCTTTCTTAAGTACCTACTAAAAATATTGCCGACTTTGTAAATGGTTCTTATTCACTTTGTAAATGGCTCTTTTGCCAATGTTCACTTCAGTTAATCAGTTTGACGAGGAATTTGAGGTTCTTGACCAATGAGATCAAACCTAAGAATGTTTTGTCCATCCAAACATGAGAAAAAAAAAATCTCCTTTAGTTGATTGTTTTATTGTCTGACAATCGAGTGATATATTTACTATTTCACAAAAAATTTAGTTGTTCGAGATTTTTAGGTATATAATCATCCTACCCACATTATGTATGACCATAATAATGATAAATACTGATAAAGTAATCTGAGATTTATATCCAAAATCAATTAGTGTGTTAAGAAGAAGAAGAGTGTGTGCTGATGGTAGTTGTGTGGGGTGTGGGTGTGCAGAGGAGTCGGTAATCCATACTTTATGGGAGTGTCAATTGGCATGTAGAGTGTGGAAACTCACTTTCTTAGCAGAGGTGTGTAAGGGCATCTCCAACGTGTTGAGTCAAAAGCCATTTTGGCTTTGGCTTTCTTAGGGAGGATCTCCAACCAATCAGTTTATGTAGTCATTTTGACTTCCTAGTCAAAAGCTTAGCCATTTTGGCTAAGCAGTGAAGGACGAAAGCCATATTGGCTTCTGAAGGAAGAGATGTGGGCCCCAGCCGCACATGAGATTAATTAGATGCCACAAGTAACGCACTTGAGGGAGTCTGACTTCCTCACTCTCGCAAAAAGACAAAATAACGATCAAAGTTGAAGAAACGCGCCTTACACGCGCAGAGAAAAGTTGCTGACAGCGGGCCCCGCCTGCTACAGAAGCAGTTGCAAGCTCCAACGGTCATGAAATCAATGGTGGAGATTGAAGCTTGATTAATTCTATTTAAAATGAAAGGTTGAGATTAATTGATTCTAAAAATAAAAAAGTAAATATATTTTGTGGGAATATCTAATCGGACGGTTCAAAAAATTATATGGATTAAAATCAACGGTTAATAAAAGTAAATGTGTTTTAAACAAAAAAAATAATTGAAAAAATAAAAGAAAATATTCAAAAAAATTATAAGGATGTGTTTTAAAATTCAACTAATGACGATATATTATAGGGGCCGTAACCACTTACCCAATTTTAGCCTAAAAATTGCGCACTTACTCCACTAAGAGTTTTTTAACCCCATTTACCCAATATAATCTCTGGTGATAGTATTGCCCTCATTTTAATTAATCAATTACACTTATCTATCTCTCTCTCTCTCTCTCCCCCCACCAATTTCTCTCTCCCCGTTGACTCTCTCTCTCCTCCCCCCCCCCCCCCCCCCCCCCCCCACCGATTTCTCTCCTCCATCCCCCGAATCCGGCAACGCCGTCATTCCGCCATCCCCGTCGCGCCAAATAAAAGTGCCGCCTCCTCCAAGCGAATTGATCCCCAGCTTGGCTTTGTGAACCCAGCCCAGATCGGATCAGTCCGATCCGATGCGATCCAAGTCGCCACAGATTCGACGTCGCCCGGCAAAACTCGAACCTGCACCTTCAAGTCATTCTGCCAATGAGTACAGCGAGGCATTTGTGAAACCCAGTCCAGATCGGATCAGTCTGATCCGATTCGATCCAGGCCTACGACGTCGCCCGACCACCCTCGATCCTGCACCTCCGATGCGCTTCGGCTCCGCCTCGTTCCAATCGAACTAGAAGATGATGATGAACGATGGAGATGGTCAGTGACGTTAACCACTCCTGCATCGGCCTCACACTCCAGTGGGTGCCCAGAGAATTTTTTTTTGGTATCCTGAGATTTTTTTTTTTACTTTTTTTTTTTTTGTATCTGTAATGTATTCATTTTGGTTCACTTGAGGGCAATAATATGATTATTGGAGGGTAATAATATGATTATTAGGAGCCAATAATATGAGTATTGGGGGGCAATAATATGATTACTGGGGGGCAATAATATGATCAATTGTGCTTGTAGTGTATTTATTTTGGTTTCGGGAGTTCATACAATTCACTGGACGAAAATAATATGATTATTGGAGCCAATAATATGATTTTTGGAAGGCAATAATATGATTACTGGGGGGCAATAATATGGTTATTGGGTATTATTGGGGGGCAATAAATTCAGACGCCGGAATCCCTACACTAGTCCAGTAGCCGGATTCTGGTCACCGGTCGCCGGAGTCCGTTGCCGGCCACTAGTCATCGGAGCACAGCATGGTGGATGATGACTTTTCTCTCTAAGTGAGAAAAAAGGAGAGGGCAAAAAAGTCCTAAAAATAAATAAAAAGAATAAAAAAAGAATTAATTGGGTAGTAGGGAAATAATCCCTTACAGTGTTTTGGGTAAATGGGGTTAAAAAATTGTTAGTGGAGGAAGTGGGCAATTTTGTTGTTAAAATTGGGTAAATGATCATTTCCCCTATATTATATAACATAATTATGTATGATATATAAATTCATATTGTAGTTAATTAATTCTCTAAAATGATTAATTTATTAAATGACTTTGGCTTTTGACTAAACATTGTTGGAGATGCAAAAATTTAATGAATAGTGATGACACTAGGGGAGTCAAATTTTACATATGAATTTGGCTTTTGACTCAACTGTTGGAGATGTTCTAACGTGTGGAAAGAGAGGGATTTCTTTGATCTCTTCTTGCACGTGGCTGCTATTGTTAAAGAAAATGAATTAGAGTGGTTTGGAATCATTGCTTGGCAGCTTTGACATGAAAGAAATATATAATAGAGTGCATGGTAAGTGTGCGCTGGGAGCCGAGAACTTAATTGAGAAAGCAAGTTGTTGGTGGGAGGGGGTTCTGAGATATAGGTGCCAAAGATGAATTAAATCAATTAATGCATGAGGCCATGCATGGGAGGAGTGTGGACGTGCATGGAGTGATGGGTGGGGCTAATTAAAGGAGGCAATAGTGGGCCAAGTCTATGAGAGGTGTAATAAAGTTGAATTTTGATCGATCTCAAGGAATTTATGGTATGGGTGCTGTGTGTCGAGATGAGAATGGTGACTGTATTGGAGTGCTTGCTGTTCCGGGTGTTGGTTTTGTAAGTCTATTAACCTTTGAGTTTCTAGCTCTTGTCAATGGGTTGCATTTTTGTATTCAAACAGGCTTTACATGCCTGAAAATTGAAGGTGATGCCCAAAATGTCTTCACGGCGTTATACTCTAACAATAATGACCTCAGCTCGGATGGAGTTCTCGTTGATGAAGCAAAAGTACTTTTGAGTTAGTTTCAGTCTTGTAGTTGGAGTTATATCCCTAGAGAGTGTAATAAGGCTGCCCACTGTGTAGCAAGAACCACACTTTCTCTACCTTTCCCTACTTATTGGTAGAGGATGGCGCCGAAGTGGCTTAATTCAATTTTAGTTCAAGAGTCAAGTATTTGAGTATGTGTAAATGAGTGTGCATGGTACTCTTCCCATTCAACTTGCGGGGGATTTAATAATGATGTAATATTTTCTTGATAATGAATGAATCATCCTTTCTGATTAAAAAAAAAAAAACAATTGGCAATTGATTGAGTGGCCGGTGGCCCAAACCCTTATAAACCTATAAACAAAGTTATACTTTTCCAATCTGGGAGTTATATTTTTTCACATTCTCAACACACACAAATTACAATACTTGAGTAGTTAGCTATTAATTTAATACCTAAATATAAAATAATTGTTGTCTGACAATAAAAATCAGAAGTTCTAGATGTGTAATGTACGATAAAAACACCTCATGGAAAATAAGTCTCGGTTGATTAAATGGACACATTTCATAAAATATGACATTTAGAACTTGTCTTTGAATTTGTTGCTTTTGTTGAAGTTTGTTTATGTTGATGCTGTAATGATAGGAAGTTTTTTTTTTTTTTTTTTTACCCTTTTCTTTTAATTTAGGGTGTGCGAATTCTTTCTATTTATATATCACTTTCATTAAATTTTTTTTTTACAAATGATACTAATTATTTACTTTGCAATTATGTTTATTTTTTTTCAAGGGTTTGGGCCCCCGGCCCCTCAATCAATTGCCAATTGTTTTTTTTTTTTTACCCTTTTCTTTTAATTTAGGGTGTGCGAATTCTTTCTATTTATATATCACTTTCATTAAATTTTTTTTTTACAAATGATACTAATTATTTACTTTGCAATTATGTTTATTTTTTTTCTATTTTTTTTTTCTATTTGGCAAGTCAATCATCCCAAAATCCTAAACCCTTATTTTCCTGTAGACACAGAGAACTTCAAAACTCTTTGCGATTTTCTCTTTTCTTTTCTATCAAAAACTTCTAACATAGTCATTCTATCTCTCTAACGTGATGCTTTGAAGTTTAATTATGGTAGAACAAGCAACTTTAGACCCATATTTGGAAAAAAATTTACATTTGATTTGCAATGGAGATATGGAAGAAAAATATGAGTTTAGTGATCATTCGAGCACCTTTGAATCCATCATTCCTAGCTGGTAAGATTCTAACTGAAATTATTTGGTGTATTTCAATCCATCGCTCTCCACTAAAAAGATAAATTTCTCAGCAATTTGGTGGATTATGAGCTTTAAATTTGTGTGTTATGTTCGTCTTAGTTTGATTTTGGTATGGCTTGCTTGCCAATCATGGTTTTGACGTGAGTTGATTGATAATTTTAAAATTATTGACGCTTTGATTTCATTTTGACTTTAGCCATATCATCAGTCTACAAAATGCTTTGTCACTGGAAATGGTATCTTGAATCAACGTTGCTTAATCAGATGTGAGAGGTTTTGGATCTCCGTTAGTTTAGGTGATATATATGCTTATATCTTTCTTCAGTTTTTTATAATAGTCATGATGACATACCTAAATCCTCAAACTTAGTTACATCGTGATTTTTCATTTGAGCCGTAAACTTTGCCACACTAATTGCATAACTTTTGACATATTGCACTTCAACAGTGATCGACTCTGCCAACCATATTAAGCCGAAGCAATTATGTATTTGGTGAAATCTTATGAACTATTTGATGCATGAATCATATTAACAATTTGGTAGAAATCATATTTAATGATTGGCACAACTATAACTGGTCGATCGAGCAGCTAGTGGACGTAGCCATAGAAAAATACCTACCACCGTTCGATATGTGAATTAATATTACTAAACAAAACAACAAATCAACTTTGTATGTTTAATAGATAAATAACTTCTTACCATGGCAGAGTCGATATAGATAAATAACTTTTGGCCATGCACGCATAAACTTTTTATTTATTTTTTAAGCAGAAACGTCCGTAGACCAATTACATGAACTTTGAGAAAAAGCAAAACCAGAATTGTAGCAGGAAATCACACCCCCAACCCCTCACCAGGTATGATCAAAACGTTTTTTTGTCTTTGAAAACATGGATCGATAAATAATCAAGTAACGTGAATTGATATCTGAAGGGCGGCTTAAAATAGAGCGTAAACGGACTTTATCATTTCTCATCTCATTATCTGGTGATTGGTGTGGTGTGTTTAGTTCGTAGCTAACTTACCTACTTCTTAAAATATCGTTTTCATTTCATATATTGCTGATCGAGAGAGCAATAAGAGAAATTAATGACTTAACTAGAATGCCCAGCTGCTACACAGTACGGAGATAAAGCTCTTGCTGCCTTAGCTAACCGACTTAATTAGCTAACATAGCTAACTTAGCTACTCCTGCAAATATCATGAATAGCTGAAGAGCAATAATAGATATGCATTAATGACATTACTAGGTAAAATACCTAGCTACTTAGAGCAAGTTCACATGTTGGGTCAACAGGTCAGGGTTACTGGATTACTAGGTCAAGACACTGTTCACTGGACATGTGTTTCCACCCGTTCTGTTTTTTTACCGGTCAATTACTGTTCATTGAATTTTTTAATAATTTGTTTATTGTAGAATTGAAATATATTTAATGTAAGCTAGGGATATTTTTTAGAACAGTACATGAACTATACGTCATTGTTAAATAAGGTTTTTATATTTCTAGAACTGCAACATAAATACATGCATGGACTATTTAGCCCGATCTATTTTTGATACATTCCGTTAACTCCCCCGGTTACGGCCCATGCCATTATCAAATAAATGAAGGGTATAATTGTATTTTTGCAGTTTCGTCAGTTTGGAGTCAAAATCTTCATCTCCCTCACAACTTAATTTGCTGGTTTCATATCGCTTGCCTCCACTCTCTTCACCTCCCTTCCCTTGAAGTCCTTCACCATCTTCATCCTAGAAGTCTCCTCTGCCCCTTTTCCCAACGACTCTCATAACTCCAACCAGTTCTACGACCCCACCGTCAAGACCCTCAATCTTGACCTCCCCACATGGCCCAAGTAGCCTTCACCGACAGAGATAGCTCGCCGGCCGACCTCTGCGTCACTTCGGAGATCGTCAACACTGGTTTCCAAAACCAAGTCTACTGATGCCGTCAGCGTGCTGCTGATGCGGAACTGTTGATGTAGAGCTTCGAATGCTTCGAAAGCCGGAATCTGCAAATCAATCTACCCAGAGAAAAACCCAGATTATGAAGTGAAGGAATTTGCTTTTTTTAGGGCTTGTAATTCGAAATCCATGGCAGGGTGGTCGGTGATAGCTGATGGGTCTATTGTAGATTGCGAGAAGAAGAAGGAATAGCCGGACTACTTCTCAGAAGCTTCAAAACGCAGAGTTTCGGGGTCACCGGATAAGCTCCTGTGTTGGTTAGATTAGTTTCTTAGGGTTTTTTCTGAAGGAAATATGTACTTGAGACTCGCTCCAGCCTCTGCCTCTGATGCTTGAAAATGGCAGAGGGTAGATTTGTTTAATACTTTAATCTCTTTTGGGCTGTGAGAAAAAAGGGCGGGTTAGATTGTGTTTCAAATTCCGGGGTATGGGATTTGGTTGCTAGGGAGTGTGGGTTGGGTTCGAGTTTAGGTAGGGATGTGAAGTTGGTTTACACAAAGTTTCTGTATCTACTTGAGAGGCTTCTGGAGGATTTGGAATGGAGTTTGGGTAGTACTGGCATTGATTTGGGGAAGCAGATTTGCAGGATGAGTTTACTGGGTTGTTTCCGGAAGTTGCTGATCAGAAGTTGAAAGATAAGGTGGAGTATTTGAATGCAGAGATGTCCCCGAAGAGTTTGAAGGACAGTAATGAGGTGGTCGGTGCTGGAGAAGAGAGGGAAGTTTTTTTTTTTTTTTTTCATCACTAAAAAGACGAAATTGTCCTTAAAAATATGACGGAAAACATAAAGACTAACGGAATAATTAACGGCCTGTATCGAAAATGGGTCGGGATCAATAGTCTATTTATTTATGTAGCAGTTCTGGAAATATAAAAACCTTAATTAACAGTGGAGCATAGGTCATGTACCGTTTCTAAAAATTTCCCAAAATAGATATATACTAGTGATACATTATGAATAACCTACCAACAAAATTATTAATTATTTTAGGTGAATAAAAAAAGACATCGAATTTATTTTATTCATAAGAAAATTTTTAAAAAATTTTACAATTTTTTTTGTTACCGTTATATACACACATAGATATTAATGCAATACTTGGGAATATTTATCTGAATTTTTCACATGGTGAAATCTATAATTTTTAGACTCGATAATAAAGTATGTGATGTGACGAGTTCGTGAGAATTTTCGTTGAATATTTCAGATACTCAAACTAATTTCTACGCATTTCGGAAGTTTTGAAATTTTGAAAAACATGTGAATGAAAAAGAAAATAGTTGTGGTGCGATGAGGACCGTCAGATTTTCCACTGATTCATCTGAGCTGCCCAAAATTAATTAGGGAAAGTATATAAATAGGGGTCAGATCATGTCAAACTTGCTAGAACTCTCTGGACCATCGACCCAAGCGATGACCTGGCTACCCGAAAGAAGACCCGATCAGAAATTTCTTTTCCGGTGACGAAAAGACGGCGGCCCACAACAGTTGGGTTCAGCTTGTCATCTTCTACTTCTTCCCAGTCACAGCTTAGCCATAAGTAGAGCAAAGGGGGAGAATCGAGCACCGAAAGTCAACAACACTTCCGCGATGTTTATGCTTTTTCCGATGACTCCGGTCACCATTGTTGATGCATGAGTGACATTGATCTCCTCTTCATGTTCTACACATTTATATACTTGGTTTCAATTATAGTCAAGTTTTGATTGAATTGATGTTTTGGGTGGTTGCGGCTTGTCGGAGGTCCTGATTTCGGCGTCTTCTCTGCTACGTGACAAAAGAATGGCATCCATGGCACAAATCACTCGACAGACTTGCTGACGCCAACCATGATCTGGAGTTGGGCCGAGCTGGCAACCGGCCTGGTTGGGTCAAGAAATTGGTCAGGATATTTGCCATTTTCTTTGCATGGGTCACCAAAGTTCAGATTGAAGCCAATTAAGAGACCACATGCATCTGGAAGCAAGATTTTATTCCATTTCAGTCACCACCTCACCTTGCCTAAGTGGAGGCCGGTCAAGAGAGCACCCGTGAACTTGTTCTTACGGTACAGAGATAATGCTCTTTGTTGCATACCATTTTGAATACACAAAATGAAACATTAAAAGCTGCTGGGCACCACATTTAAGTTTCACAGAAGAAACTATCAATTCCTGTAGCTACTATTCGATCTCATGCAGTTGATGGAGAACCTGTTAAAATTACACTCTTAACTATTTATAGTAGTAACAATGTCATATCCCGTATTTCAATTTACCTGTTTACTAGTCATTTGCACGGTAAACGACAATTTCTTTCACTTTTACTGTCGTTTCAGTACTTGTAGTGGACCCAAAAAGATGACTTTTTGTTTGGGCTAGTTTTTGAGAAAATTTTCTTCACGAAAGTTATAGAGGACTTTAAACTGAGTCCATGCATATCTGGCACGCTTAAATCAGAGTTCTTATACAAAAGTTATGACCAAAAAACTAAAGTAAATATTTATAGTAATTTTGTATAAATAGGGAAAGTTACTATGGTAGGTTTCCATTTCCAGAAACCCACCCCATTAAATTTCACTCTCTCTCCCCTCCCCCGCTTGTTCTCTCTCTCTCTCTCTCTCTCTTCAACAGTTCACTGTTTTCCGACGTTTCTTCGCTGTCCGACCACCTGATTGCGCACCACTGGTGTTGATAGGACCGCCTCCTCCTACTGCTCAAGCTTATAGGGGTGGTTCACGGCGATTTGGCCGGAGAAGAGAGATTGAAGCCAAAAACCTCCACTGTTACAATTTGACATTTCCGGCGATTTCTTCCTATTTCGAGCACCATCTTCAATGATTACAGTCATTCTGGAAAGCCCATTCTCCACTGATGAATCCCTCCAAGTCTCATAACCCAACTTGAGGTGTGGAAGGAGAATCGATGATTTGAAGATTTAACTATTCATATTGGTGTTCAAGCGGTTTTGCTTCAATTCCGGCCAACCAAGGTATTTTCTGGCGTTGTCATAGTTGAGAAAAATGTTAGGACTGTTGAAATGATGATGTTGATGACGGATAGGAGTTGGCCGAAGACGCGAGGGGCCCACTCGCCGCCACTGTGGCTGGCGCATGGAGGCGCGTAGGGCCTGTTTTAGCGTCCTGTTTTTAGCTAGTTAAATCATATATATGTTGTAGAACTTGTAAATATGATTTTGGTGAAAATTGGAGAAGTTTGATATCGATTGTGAATTTCCGAAGTTTGAAGTTTCATATGTCGATTTATGGGAATCCGACCTTCGGATTTCCCTTGTTTCCACTATGGAATACATTAATCGATAGATTGATATTAGTGGTGAAGTTTGGGTTGAATCTGAGAAGAAATAGAGATGTTGGTTTATGAGGGATTTTCGGGTTTCGTTTTAGAATCGTATTTAAGTGTCAAATTGTTGTTTACAGAATATAATTTGTACATGATGAGGTACTGACCCATCGCTCGATGAGGATCCTTACGCTTAGGTGCCACGTTAGCCGTGTACTGTGAGTGGACCTTTGATTTGAAATGATTCATGCGAATATTTTCTGAATTATCGATTTATCGAACACATTATTGGTTTCGGATTATAATTTAGTTTATTGATTTGTTTTTCCTCAGATATGAGTTTGTTATGCTCAGATTTTGATTTATGATTTAGGTTGATTTTTCATGAATTATTTGTTGAGGTGATTTCCGAAATTAAACATTATATTTTATTCGTTGATTTTGAGATTTTTGAAAGATTTTCGAAAATGGGATTTTCGAGAAAATTATATTCATTTGTTGATGGATTTGAGAATATCCTTTTGGCTTGTGGGACACCTCGTTGATGTATTTGGTTATCATGAGATTTACTTAGTACGGTTGGGAATTGTACTCGTGCTCTAATTTTGTCAAATTTTGGGGAAGCCTTATTGGTTTTCAGTTTTCGTATGATTTTACTTCACCATACTTAGGTCGTTTTATTTTATTGTTAGATAGCCTATTAGTACTCCTCCCCGCTTACTATGCGTTAATGGGTGAGTTGAGCAAAGAACATGGGATGCTCAAGAGCCTGGGAGGCTCCCTTACTCGTATAGTGATACCTTCTTTCCCATACTCTAATGTTACTTGACTAGCGGGGTTAGTCCAATTTTGTTTAACCAGCGGGGCTGGTCTTTTTTTCTTGAGTATCAGAGTTTCAGTCTTTATACTTGGTTGTTGTGACTAGCATGGCTAGTCGGTTTTCTTGAGCTGAACATCATTAGGATTATTTTCCTTAATTGTTGCATGCATCGGGTTTTTAAAGAAATAAACGTGGAAAAGTAGAAATTTCCTTCTCTTTTTAATTACTTATTTTTATCCACTCACGCTAACATTTTTATGTGCTTTCCCCCTGGACCCTTCGGTGTCAAATGCCCAGTTTGCAGAGTAGCTAGTTCGGCATAGTAGAATTCGGGGTATAGCATTTGCCACTGTTGTATCTCATATTGTAGGTTACTTATTGAACATACTTGTACTTACATGAGCATTTTGCTAAAACATAATTAGCTACAATGAGCCACGCTCATGCTACCGCTAGTAGTACCAACAACTATCAAGGGTGTGACCTACTGAAACACCACCAGACAGGCTATTGCCTGAGCTCCGCTTAGCCCAAGATCGCCGCTGACGTGCCGCCACACGCCGCACCAATATCACCTCGCTGAAGCATCAGAAGCTGGGAATAGAAGCGTATCAATCCCACATTGAAAAACAGGGAAGTGATCAGTCTCTTCCTCACCTATAAAAGGTCCACTCCTCTATCTTTATTAAATACGCATTTACAACTTACCTAGCATTATTCTGTCAACATAAATACATTGACTAACTTAGGCATCAGAGTAGAGAAGACCGCCAACCGCGGTCTCCCTCTAACACCCTGTGTATTTTATTTGACATCTAGCGGCAACATCAAGATCTTTACAAGTAGCGGTCTGCCTCGCGGACTAGCGATAACCGAGGTTTAGCCACCGCTAAATCTCAAACATTAACACTACTTGTATCTTGAATTTTTTTCCTCTTTTAGATTGCTTTGATAACCTATGGGACAATTGTTGTAAAGTTTGGGAATTACATTTGTATTTTTGGAACATGTTGCATTTCGGATTTTAGTTGCTTATTGTGGAGTTGTTGTGATTTGGGGAGCAGGGTCTCTCCAGAAGAATAAGTATGGTTTATTGAAAGTGTGAATGTGTTTTTAAAGGTTTTGGGTAGTCCATTTTTAGGGGTGACTCTGCTGAATTTTTGGTAGAGTTATTCCTAAAGTGGCCCCCACATGGCCACCTCGGATTTCAGGGTGGAATTTGAAGCAAGTCATGTCAAACAATGTTTTACTGCAGTGAAATTTGTATGGTCAGATTATATGCCACATGTATGGCTCTGATCATTCTCAATGTTGACTTAGAGAGATATTCTAAGCCTCACAAAATTAGTTGCTAAGTGATTAAGGAAATAGGTCGTAGATACAGTGTGAGTACAACTCCTTCATAGATACAGTGTAGCACGACTCTTTCATTCTGTCTGCCTCTCTTCATCTGCTATCACCACAGTGATCATATTTTTGTTGTTGTGAAATTGTGTGACTGTGAGTGATCGATCAAGCAAAGAGCTAAATTCCAACATGGTATGAAAGCTCTAATCTGATCCCAGAGTTTGGGGTGTATCGTGATTCAATTAGGGAGATTTCAAATAGTGAAACCCTAGAATCAATTTCATCAAAATCATGGCTGACACAAGTAACAGTGGTGATATACGTACTCCAATCTTCAACGGTGAGAACTACGACTTCTGGAGGATAAAGATGAGAACAATTTTTATCTCATATGATCTTTAGAGTTTTGTTGAAGAAGGGTATGTTGTGCATGAAGACGGAGTAAATCTCCCTGCAACAGAGAAATTGGTTCTGAAGAGGGACATCAAAAGGGATGCTAAAGCCCTTGCTGTAATTCAAGGTGCAGTGATTAATGAGATCTTTTCCGCATCTCAAATGAGAAGACAACAAACGTGGCTTGGTAAATATTGCAAGAAGAATACAGAGGTACAACAAAGGTTAGACAAATTAAGCTTCAATATTTAAGAAGGGATTTTGAATATACCCGAATGAAAAAGGTTGAATTACATAAACATTATTTGTCTAGGCTCAGTTTTGTTGTGAATCAAATGAAATCCTATGGTGAAGTAATCCCAGAGAAAATGATAGTTCAAAAGATTCTTCTCGATTTAACTAAAAACTATGAATCGATCGTTTCAATCATTGAAGAAACAAAAGATATGGAGAGCTTAAGTGAAGAAGCTGTTAAAGGATCTCCGAAAGCTTTTTATCAGAGATTAGAGTCACATGCTGAAAATGAAACAGAGAGTGCTTTTCAATCTCTTCTTCCAAGTTTAAAAAGAACTGGAAAGGAAAAGTCAAAAAATGGGAAGGAAAACATTGCATGTTAACGTTAGAGATCTGAGGGGTCTCTAGTTAGCTTTAGAGAAAGAGAGAGAGAGAGAGAGAGAGAGAGAGAGAGAGAGAGACGAGAAGTATAGTGTTTCGTCTCTGCCTTAGCGGGAGACTACGTCCACTTGAATGTTGTACTATGTGTGTTTAGGCCTTGCGGCCCAAGGGGATTACAAAGTATGTAATGTGATGATGTTTAAGTGTGAGGAGAGTTCCTTTTATAGGTGAAGGAAGCCATCTCCTTTACATGGTTTCCGATGTGGGACTCAAATACTACTATTCTAGTATAGAAAAGTTATGTTGTGAGGGCAACTTGGCAAGGCCTGGAAGGTGGCTTCCCGGCGACGTATTTGCCACTTCCGAATACCGTAGCATAGCTTGAACATAGGGCTATGGGATGTATGTCTCGGTTGGGCCTCACCATGGCTTGTGGGTGTCCCAAAGAGGGTGTTACTTATGCTTGGTGATGTAGCAAATCATCCATGCATAGTGAGAGGTATCTACACTGCAGTAAAGAATAATGACTGTAGTAGTAGTTCTTCTCTACCATATTGCAAGATTTGTAGAAAATACCACAATGACGTCTGTTGGTTCAATGGCAAGCCTAAATGCTCAAAGTGTGAAAATTTTGGGCATGTACAAAAAGACAGCAACTTCAACAACAATCAATAAGCCAATTATTCAAAACGAGTGTATGGTGATGACACACTCTTTTATGCTTGTCATGCAGCAACTGTTGAACAGAATGACAATGTGTGGCACATTGATAGCGGCTAGAGTAACCACATGACAGTAAACAAGTCTATCCTAATTGACTTTGATCTTTCCGTGACTTCAAGAGTGAAGATGAGGAATGGAGAATTGGTTAAAGCAAGTGGGAAAGGTTCTCTTGCGGTTGAAAGTAGGAAAGGGGGAAGACTTATCAAAGAAGTGATGCTAGTTCCAGGATTAGATCAAAATTTATTGAGTGTAGGTCAGATGATGGAGAATGGCTCATATGTCAATTTTGGAGATGATATAGTCTGTATATATGAAGATAGGAACTTCAAGAATCTTGTTGCAAGAGTGAGAATGCAAGGAAACAGAAGTTTTTCCCTCATTATGAAATATTCAACTTCCATTGCAATTAAAATAGATGTGATGGAATCATCATGGCTATGGCACATAAGGCTTGGTCATTTGAATTTTCAAAGCTTGAAGAAGTTACTGCAGCAAGATATGGTCTTTGGTCTGCCATCAATTCAAGAAGTTGGAGAAATATGTGATGGTTGTGCAATTGAAAAACAACACAGAGAATCCTTTCCAAAGGAGAAGGCATGGAAAGCTTCCAAACCTTTGGAATGCATCCACTCTGATGTATGTTTGTGGTCCTATGCAGCAACAACACATGTCGGCAACAAGTACTTTCTGATCTTTATGGATGACTATTCAAGAACGATCTGGTTATATTTCCTGAGGCACAAATCAGAGGTATTCAATGTGTTCAAGAAATTCACATTGATGGTAGAAAACCAAAGTGGCCTACAGATCAAGAAAATAAGAAGTGACCGCTGTGATGAGTATAACTCACATGAGTTTGACAAGTTCTGTGAAGATATGGGACTTGAAAGACAACTACCAGCTGCTTATACACCACAACAAAAATGGTGTAACTGAGAGAAAGAACAGGACTATTGTCAAAATGGTAAAGTTAATGTTGCATGAGAAAAAGATGCCATATACTTTCTGGGGAGAAGTTGTGAACACCGTATTGCAGTATACCTGATGAACAGGTGCCCTACAAAAGCAGTGGAGAAATTGACTCCCTTTGAAGCTTATAGTGGAAGGAAACCATCGGTTAACCACTTAAAGGTATTTGGTTCAATATGTTATTCTCATGTGCCTAATCAACTCAAACACAAGCTTGAGGAAGCAAGTGAAAGATGTATCTTTGTGGAATATAGTAGCCATACTAAAGGCTATAGACTGTACAAGTTCAAGACAGAAAAGATTGTCATTTCAAGAGATGTTGTTTTCAATGAAAAGGCATCTTGGGATTGGAAAACCAATTCAGTGCAGTACTCCACAATTCCATCAGCTGACAATAATGCAGTGGATGAAGATGATCAAGAAGAAATCCTCGTAGCTCAACAATCCCCAGTAGCTCAATCTCCACAAGCTGCAAGTCCTCTTTCAGTACAATCACAAGCTTCCTCTCCAAGTTCAACTCCTATTAGTGAGAAGACTTAGTGATGTGTATGCATCATACAACTTTTGTGTGGTGCAACCTGAAAACTTTGAAGAAGCAGGGAAGGATAAGCCTTGGCAGTTAGCTATGAAAGATGAAATAACAGTGATTGAAAAGAATTCTACGTGGGAATTAGTTGACAGACCTAGTGACAAAGATGTCATAGGTGTGAACTAAATTTACAAGGCAAAGCTAAATCTAGATGGCTTAGTTCTAAAGAATAAAGCGAAGCTAGTTGCAAAAGGCTACTCGTAGCAACGTGGAGTAGATTTCTATTAAACTTTTACACCAGTGGCAAGACTAGACACAATTCGGATCTTAATGGCATTGGAAGCTCAAAAAGGTTGGTTGTTACACCAACTAGATGTCAAGTCACCTTTCTTCAATGGAGTTTTAGATGAAGATGTCTATGTTGATCAGTCACATGGCTTTGTTGAGAAAAAGAATGAAATGAAAGTGTACAGAAGAATGCTCTCTATGAGTTGAAGCAAGCACCCAGAGCTTGGTATGGAGAGACTGACTCATACTTCATCAACACTGGTTTTGAAAGAAGCCTAAGTGAAGCCACTATATATATAAAGACTTAAGGTAAATCTGACATCCTTATTGTTTCAATTTATGTGGATGATCTGGTGTTTGCCGGAAGTTGTGAGACAATGACCTCAAATTTCAAGAAAGAGATGATGAGAAAGTATGAGATGACAGATTTAGATCTGTTACATCATTATCTGGGTATTGGTGTTTGTCAAAAAGATAGTAGCATCTGTATTTCTCAAAAGAAGTATGCTTAGACTCTCATTGGAAAATTTGGCATGAAAGGGTGTAGATCATATGTGACACCTTTGATTGTGAATGAAAAACTTTCCAAAAAAGATGGAAGTGAAGCTATAAATGTAAGCACATACAGAAGCTTAGTGGGAAGTCTGCTATACCTAACCGCAACAAGACTAGACATCATGTATGCTGCTAGTTTGTTGTCAAGGTCCATGCAGAATCCAACTCAAATTCACTATGCAACAGCAAAGAGAGTTCTCAGATATATTCAAGGAACTGTTGATTTTGGCATCAAATATGAGAAAGACCAAGAGCCGAAGTTGATTGGTTTGTGTGATAGTGATTGGGGAGGACGTCTAGATGATATGAAGAGCACATCTGGATATTGCCTTTACATTTGGCTTAGGAGTGTTTTCATAGGCTTCAATCCTCTGCATAGGCTGAGTATGTTAGTGTAGCAGAACCAACTTCTTAGGTAATTTGGCTAAGATTTGTTCTTGAAGATTTTGGTCAACTGCAGCTAGAAGCTATTGCTTTATTGTATGACAACATGTCAACAATAGCAATGACAAAGAATCCAGTGTTTCATAACAGAACAAAGCACATTGCAAGGAGATACCACTTCATCAGAGATGCAGTTCAAGCAGAAGAAGTAGATGTGCTTTACTGCAGGACTGAATAACAAGTTACTGACATTTTCCCCAAAGGCATTGCCTAAAGATAGGTTTGTCTATCTCAGAGGTTTACTTGGTGTTAAACAGTCAATCCTGTAAGGGGAGTGTTAAAATTACACTCTTAACTATTTATAGTAGTAATAATGTTTTACTGCAGCGAATTTTGTATGGTCAGATTATATGCAACATGTATAGCTGTGATCATTCTCAGTGTTGACTTAGAGAGATGTTCTAAGCCTTACAAAATTAGTTGCTAAGTGATCAAGGAAATAGGTCGCAGCTATAGTGTGAGCACGACTCCTTCATTCTCTCTGCCTCTCATCATCAACTATCACCGTAGTGATCATATTTTGTTGTTGTGAAATTGTGTGAGAGCAGGTGATCGATCAAGAAAAGAGCTAAATTCCAATAGAACCAGTGTGTGCTCAGATGATAATAATCAAATATTGAACTCATGAACTTCAGGGGTTGGCGAATATAAAGAAAGATTTTGTTCCCATGCTAGAGGAAGCGTGTTCCAGGCATCCTTCTTTCATTGAATGTCAGAAGGAGAGTAGTCCCTAGTTTACTGAATGGACATTCACTACCTAGGGGAAAAGTTCAGCACTTTTTGAAGACTAAAAAGGTGAAGAATATGACGACATCGGTATGTGAAGATCTCAACCTTTTATACAAGGAGCTGAAGACCTTCAAATTTGACTTGGTTGGTTGGAGCCTCGTGTTAAAACAGCTCTAGGTAGGAGCAAGTATGTGAAGGCTTTGGAGATTAAATCAAATAGGCTAGAGGCTAAGCTTGTGGCAACAAGAAATGATCTGAAAAAGGCCAAAGAATCCTTCGATGAGAAAATTATGGATAGCGAGTTAGATTATTCTCATTGATAAATTCTCTCTTCACATGGAAGATAGCAGTATAACCAAAAGTATGATCGTTCACAATTTTCCTATTACTTCTAAGGATGATTGATTTTCCCAGACATGAGCACTTGAACAGCTGTAGCAAATGAAATCAATAGTCATCACTCTTTGTATTCATCGATCTATCTAGATTTCTCTGGAATATAAATGTGAAATATGTGATGGGGAAAATGGCTCAAACAATGTCCCACCTTTTCCCATTCTAAACTTTCGTACCTCACTTTAAAAAACTATCATATTGGTATCTGAGGTTCTCACCCCGACCCAATTTTGGTATGTGGAGTCGTTAGCTCCGTTACTATGCCATCCAAAATTCAAATGTGCAAGGGAAATCTCATATATTCAGCCTTATGTCCATAACTATCTAACGCTATCTCGTTATTCCCTATTCCCAAATTGAAATTGAAATCAAAATCAGAAATGGAGTCTCTCTCTCTAAAACAAATCTCTCTCTCTCTGAAGTAGAGTATATCTTGACCCAGAGATTTACTTCCCTTTTTATGAGATTCTCTGAGTACGGTTCCATAAGATTCCAAGCAATAGGCCAAAAGTGGAGGTACTTTCGGGTGGCAGGAGATGCACTGGCTTATTCAAGTAAAATGGTCCCCTATCCCTTTTTGTTTTGATACATTATCCCTATTCCTTTACTCGGGGGGAATAGAATAGAGTGAAATTTGTTGGCTTTCAAGGGTTTTGTCTGGGGTTATAGTTTTATGCCTTTTTTTCTTTGTCATCATCTGTAATTTTATATTTGTGTGCGTTTTTGGTTTAGGGATTGTGTGGGTGGGATGAATAAATGAAATGGATTTAAGGACTGAGGCTGGGTTGGTGAGGAATTAAAAATCCCACCAGATTTGTGGGTGTTCTGGTTTAGGGTTTTTATTGCTTTAGGGTTGGTGACAGTCATAACTAGGGTATAATATTTTAGGGCTTCAAAATGGGGTATAATGGGTCTGCAAGTTTAGGGATGAATTTCTATGCAAAACAGATGCTTAATGTGGACAATGTTTAATAAATTGGTTGCTGATTTTGTTGACTAATATGTTCAATATGAAAATCTACCATGGAGGTAGGTTTCACAGTGAGCATGGGTGTAATAGGCAGTATAGAGGAGAGGAGTTCTTGTTTGTTGATGATGTAGACCCGAACAAGGTGTCCATGACTGGTTTGATATACTGGGCTTATGACATTAGATATGAAGCCCCCCTAAAAAAAAAAAAAATTGGTTTAGGATTCCAGGTAATGGACCTGGGAGTGGCTTTCTTCCTATAACCAATGATAATGAAGCATTGGATATGTGTAGATTTGTTCCTCAAAGTACAAAGATGCTGGAGATGTACATACTGTGTACTGCAGAAAGAAGGGTGTTTATGGATGATGAGCTGGATGACTTTGTAGAAAATATGGATTACACTAGCTTTTGAGGCTGGTGGATTGATGATATGTGTCTTTTTTGATAGGGATGATGAGGCAAGTAAGGAAGATTGGGATCCACAGTTTGCGCCCGAGGTTGTGATTTTGGAGGATGGGCCTACTGAGGCTGTTAATGTGGATGGGCCTAAGAATGCAGAAATGGGACATAGGCCAGAGGAGGGACCTATGGGACAAGGACCTGAAGAGCTAGCCAATGAAGATATTGGGCCACAAAGTGACAGGGTTGAAGGTGTATCAGTAAGCAGGGGAAAAAAAAAGGCAAGTTGACAAAGGTAAGAGGCCAATTAAAGACCATGATGATCTAGCACCTCAGAAGAAAAAGGAAAGACCAAAGAAACCTGTGGAAAGAAGGTACTCAACAAGATCTAGAGGAGAGACCTCAAGACAACAAAAAGACTTGGAAGTGTCTTCTAACAGTAGTAGCACAGATTCAGATAACCCTAACTTTGAGGGTATTGTGGATTCAGACTATGATATGAATTCAGAGGATGATGACATTGACTTTAATCACAATGTGGATGGAGATACCAACAGGGTGCATGAGTGGGATGACATGGTATTTGATGGGCATATATCAGAGAAGGGTGGAAGTGAATCAGATGGTTTGAGAAGCCTTAATGGTTCAACATATGACAATGGGGAGGACAGACGGAGTTTTCCTGTTAAGTGTAGGAGAAGATATTCTGCCTAGAGAGAGTTCAAACAGAAGGAAGATATGAAGAACCCAACTTTTGAATTGGGTATGGAATTTCCAAGCTTAAAGGTTTTCAAGGCAGCCATTAGGAAGCATTTAGTGTTGACAAAAAAGGAGATTAAGTTCCCCACCAATTCAAGTCACAAGGTGTGTCATTCTTTTCTTGGTTTGTTTTTTACTTTTACTGAATTTGTGACTGGTTTCTTATATTATGTACTTCGTGTGATTAATTTGATTGCATTTGTGTCTATTTCAAGGTCTGTGCCAAGTGTATAACATTTCCAAAGTGTTCTTGGAGGATATATGCTTCTACAACAGACAGGTCAAATAATCCAACAATCTGGATTAGAAGCATTCAAACTGAGCACAAGTGTACCAGTATTGGGAAGAAGGTGTATCAAATGAATGCACCCTTCATAGCAAAGAAGTATTCTAATTTTTTCATGACTGATCCAAATTGGACCAGAGAAGGCATGGAGAATGCAATCAACAAGGACTTTGGTATGGAGGTGGACTACCAAATGTGCTATAGAGCAAAGGTTAAGGCAATAAAGATGGCACAAGGGACCTATGAGGACCAATACAACATGCTATAGAGCCATGCTTATGAACTAAAGAAAATGAATCCTGGGACATCAGTGTGGATTCAAACAAAATTAGATGAGGAGGACACAAGGTTCAAGAGGATTTACATCTACTTGGCTGTTTTGAAAAAGGAGTGGAGGGAAGGTTGTTGGCCAATTGTAGGTTTGGATGGCTGTCACCTAAAGGGGGTGTACATAGGTCAATTCCTATCTGCAATTGGGGTAGATGAGAATAATGAATTTACCCCATTGCATGGGCAATAGTGGAGGCAAAGTGCAGGGAAAGTTGGACATAGTTTTTATAGTTTTTGAAGGAAGACTTGGACATCCACCACTCAAGCCATTATAGTTTCATAAGTGAGAAACAGAAGGGACTTGAGCAAGCAATCAAAAAGCTATTTCCAGATGCAACACACAGGCATTGTGAGACACCTGCATAACAACTTTAAAAATGATGGACACAGAGGTATGCCTTTTTTCATTTAACCCTACATAACTGTCTTAACTTGCTTAACTTTTAAAATGATGGGAATTTTTAACTTGTTTCATAACTTGCTTGTAGGTTTGGAGTTGAAGCAAAAGATGTGGGCAGTTGCTAGGAGTTGGACCCTAAACACATTCACTGCAGCAATGGAGGACATGAAGAAGTGTTCAGTCACAGCATGGTAATGGTGCATGGATAGACCTGTAATCCACTGGTCAAAGTCACACTTTGATCACAAATTCAAATGTGACTTATTTCTCAATAACTACAGTAGAGCTTCAACAAGAGCATTCTCCAGGCATGGAAAAAGTCAATCCTGAACTGTTTGGAGGAAGTTCGAACATAGACCATGGTAAGGATGGCAAATATGAGGCAGTTTGGGGGTAACTGGAGGTGTAAAGTTGGGTCAAGAGTGGAAATGACACTCAAGAAGGCAACAGAGTGGAGCACTGAATACAGAGCTATACAATCAAGTCCTTGGAGGTTTGAGATCCAAGGGAAGGATGTAGCATGCCAAACTGGTGTGGTTGCAGCTCAGTCAGTAACTTTGGATTTGAAGACCTTCACTTGCATGAGTTGGGATGTGTCTGGGACACCTTGTGGCCATGCAGTAGCTGCCATATTCTCACTAGGAAAGTCCCTTGATGATTTTGTTCATGACTATTTTACTAAGGATGTTTATATAAAAGCATATGAGCCAGTCCTTTTTCCAATTACTGGAGTCATTGAGTGGGAGAAGATACATAGGTCAATTGTCCCTCTTCTATGTAGGAGGCAGCTTGGGAGGCCTAAAATGGCTAGGAACAAAGAACCAGGTTAGCATATAAAATGTCCAGTTTCATTTCTAGCTCATTTTTTATGATTCTTTGCCTTTGTAACTAACTGTTAGGCATATTGCCTTTAAATAATTGTAGGTGAGTTAGCACCACCTCCTGGTACAACCAAGTTACCTAAAGTGTATTACTCCCAGGTAACTTGCACAATTTGCAAGAAAAAAAGCCACAATAGGAGGACCTGCCAAGCAAGGAATCAGGTATGGTTTGAGAATATGGTCACTGTTGAAATGAATTGATTTGGATTTGGATTGTTGTGTGTACTGTTGAATTAAATTGATGTTCATTTGGCTTGATAGTGAAGTTAAATTGATTTGTATTTTGGGATCTCAGGAAGGAAATAATGTCCAGCAGGAGGAACATGTGAATATGCAACAACATGGGGCAGAGAATGTGCAGCATGAGGAAGTTGTGCATGTGGAAGAAGAGGGTACAGTGAATGTGACTTAGTATGAAGCTCACATTGCATAAAACCAAGAGTCCCAGCCTGCATTTTTGCCCACTCAGTAGTCCTCGACCAATAGTGCTCAAGAAGGCTTGAATTTAAGCATAGAAGGTTCGAATCACTTGCACAGAAAAATCCCAAGCCAAAGAATGCCCCTCCATCACCAACTACTACAGATGAGTAGAGAATAATTGTGGGATTAGAATGGATTTTTTTTGCTTTATTTCAGTTTCTTGCCTTGTTCACAGAGTGCACATATGTTTTTGTATGTTGTTGTTCCAAATTTGATATCATTTGTGCTTTTTGAGAGAACAATTGTCTTTGAAACTTTGTGGCAATGCAAGCTTTATTTCAGGTCATGTTGTTTTTATCATTTTGGTTGAATAGTTTGTGCCATAGTGCCATAGTATGATTAGCAGACCTTCAAAACTGAGAGGCACTTTTTTTAGGTTGGGGTCAAAACATGAGGTACCAAAGTGATATATACTTTAGTCCACTGATGGAGGGAATAACCATTCTCTTCCAAATTGGAGGCAAAATAGGTCAAAGGAAACCATTGACTTCAAAATTGGCGGCAAATTGGTCAAAGAAAAAAAATGAGGGAATGTTTATGTCATTGAAATGGCGGGAGTACCAGGAGGGACCAAAATACTCCTCATTATATGCCACGTGGCACGCACCATAACGGAGATAACAGCTCCAGATACCAAAATTGGGTCGGGGTGTGAACCTCAGATACCAATCTGATATTTTTTGAAAGTGAGGTACGAAAGTTTAAAATAGAAAAAAAGATGGGACACTGTTTGGGCCATTTTCCCTATATGATATTGATTTTGAAAAGGCATAATCTTTGGGATATCTCCCAGGTTCACTACTTGTGCCAGCTTCTAGTTATGTATGTTTACTAAGGTGACAAGTAGATTAGAGCTGAGAAGTTTTGTTTCTCTTATCAAGTTGTCTTCAGTTTCCAAAACGTTCACAAGAAATGATTTACTCGATCTCATGACAAATAAATAAAGCATATACTTGTGAGATTAATGGGTTCTTTCTCCGCAGGTCTGAGCTATAGAAAATGACTCTAGCTTCCACCATTCTAACACCCACATTATGATCTGGGTACTCTTGGCAAAGTTGTTAGCTTGTTTCCTCACAGTAGGACTAATCATATAAAAATGTTGCTAAAAGCATATTTACTTAAGACAACAACTAGAGGATTAAGAGAAGCAATTGGTGCTGCATAGAACTCTAATTCTTGAAAAGATATATTAGATGTTTCTGATAAGATATTCGATGGAAAACCGTTTGCTTATCTGATATATTAGATAAGTATAGATATGTATGCAAAAGAGGAGCAACCTAGTGAAACACAAACACTCTTATGGGAAGAGGACTGTGTTTTCTACTCCTATATAAAGGCATAGTCCCTGCACTCTCTCTACGCAGAGTTACAAGAGACTTGCCCCATAGAGACAAGCAAGTTCCTGAGAGTAGTGCAGAAGATTGTTGCTTCAAGAAATCAAATGGCTTCAGGTCATTATTATATTAAACTCGAAACACAAGTTCATGTATCAAGCTATGTTATAATCAATGTTTATGTACATCTGTGAGTGATTGCATATATGTGCTATATGTATGTTTGCAGTTTTCAGTTGCAAATAGCCACCCACAACCACCTTCTTATACCCCTCAACATTTACCAATGAACAATTCCCAATCGGTTCAATCTGCGTTAGGGGACTTGCGTTATAGAATAAAGCCACCGAATACCTCTCTACATCCATTTGGGTAACAACTCTATGCCATGAACTTCTGAACATCCGATTACTCATAATCTCTAGTAGGTCTCCCACATTCACTAGCATTGCATCTTTTGGCCAAAGCATAGTGCGTGACCCATTCCATGGCCCTCAACACTTGGAACCCTTCGCTAGCTAGCTTCAAATTAAAGAAGGAGAGTGAGGTCATTGGCATCAGTATGTGGAGTTAGACCAAGGGCTTAGTCTGGCCTTGGGCATGGTGGAGGTCAAAGTTTTGGAGGAATACATGTCTTTCTAGTGATAAGGCTTCAGCAAGGGCTTTAAGTATGTCGTTGAAGATGTTTCTTGCTTCTACAACGTATTTTTCTATAGCATACCTACTCAAACGAACCAATATATAATTAAATCTTTGTGAACAGTGGTTATATGCATGTGAGCTGACTAAGTAAGAACTTGATCCATAAATTTCTATGTGATCAAATCATAAGCAAGCATGTCTATAAGCAATATAGCACGGAGATAGTAATCATAGTATGCGAAGTAGTACATACATATAGAGTCCATTTTCCAAGAAAAGTAAGGATGCCCTTATGGCTTAGCTAATGATTAGAACCACTTATGTTTTAGGTCCTTCGAAAATCATTCTACAAAAAATTATTCAAATTAGATATTGTTTAGCATTTGATTACCGCATTCATCATTTTAGTTTTATTCGAAGGACAATATATAAAGAGTAATTCTACAACAAATAGATGACCAAACGGTCTTTGATTTATCCTATTAAGTTTAGAAACAACTCAAATCAATCTTCTCTTCCTCCTACTCCAAGTCTCCCCAACTGTCAGTTTCATTTTAATTTCACTAATTACTTTAATTAACGTACCTGAAATTAGCAGGCCTTTGAGGCCAAATATGTAGCCCTTTGGTTGCTCCGGCCGGAGCTGCTTTCATGGTCACATGATCAATCCAATCCAAAGGCTGGTCTTCCAACTTGACAAAGTTTCGGCTATACCCCATGTTATCCACGCTCACATATTACCCAATGCTTGCATTCTTCTCTTCAAACGACAACATACCTAAAGAACTCCTTCACCACATCCCTCACACCATGCAAAATAGAATCAGCTACGCCGTGGCCTTCAACTACAACCATACCCCATGTCTTAGCTCCAGTTAGTAGCTTGGCTAGCTCTTCGGCTCTATCGTTGCCTCGTAATTTGGTCATGTATATGGATGGAAGGGGTTCTGAGACATGATGGCTGGATAAAGTACGGTTCTGGTCGTGTTCAAGCTGCACTGCCACGAACCTCTCCGGCAGGTGTTTGAGTCCTTGTCGAGCTAGTTCTTGAACTACAGGTACTCTTGTGGTTCGTAATTGACCTGCTTGGTCTGTGTAGCTGGCTTCATGAAAGTAATTTTTTTCAGTACTCGTCTCCACGCTGGAGGTGGAAGGAAGTAGAAGGCTATATGGGCTCAAGCCTAAACAATATTTTGGACCAAAAACCCTTAAGTATATATATATATATATATATATCTACCTTCAGCCCATACCAGCCCAAAGAAGAAAAAAAATTATATGTAAAAGTCACGTGTATTCCCAGTCTCCCACAGTAGCTCACAGCCTCACACTACTCAGTAGGTCAGATTTGTGCGTTTTGATGGAGCCTCACACTACTTATCTTCGAAAGCGAAATGCCTCAAACAATCCACACCCAAATTTCCTTCTTGTGGAAAATCTCACCCCTTGTTGTCCAGTAGCCTCAGTCTGTGACGCATACCAAGGAATCTCCAAAGCAACAATCTTTCTTTCGCTTTCTCGTGAACAAGGTATGAAACTCTATCGATCTCTCCTGTTTTGAATTTTTGATGCATCTCTGTTCTTCTTCCTGCTCTGTTTTCCCAATGGGGTTTTCTTAAAGAAATCCCAAAAGGAGAAGCTCTTCGATTATGTTTACTACCAGTGGCGGATGTAATTGTGAGTTGGGCTTTTGTGTATAAATTGAGGATTGAGATTGTTGGGACTGCTCTTACTATTGGTTTTGCTTGGTGAGTTGGGGGCTATATATCGGTTTTGGGTTTGTTTGTGTGCACTGTTTCTGGGTCGGAAACATCAAATAGGGACTGGTTTTTCAGCTCAAGCAGTCAAGCTTTTGTTAGGCTTTGGGATTTCTTGATGCTTTCTTTGGCTTCTGATTATGTTGTGATTATTTTTTTATTCAAAGATGTGCATTTTGTGTTGCAGATTGGAGAATATTTTTTAGAGTTTTGGTGACAGTGTCTGGGTTTATGCAAAAAAAAAAAACAAAAAATAGTGGTTATTCTAATTAGCGTTGACAAGTGTCAGATCCTGGATGCTCCATGCCTAGCTTTTGATGAGTAGTGTGAACATGTGATTAATGGGTTATAGAAGGTCAGAACATTTTTAGTAGACTCTCTATTTGGGCTCCTTAGCTATTTTGGAGAGCATGTTTAGCTTTTTATCTATTTTAGCGGCTGCACTAGACTCCTAAGTGACTCTCCATTATAACTTTTAGCTATCTCGCTCCTAAATATAGACAGCGAGATTAGGCTCTCTATAATTTAAAACATTCATTTTAAGTTATTTTTTGTAATTTATAAATACATTTAAACTATTTAATCTTCATTTAAAAAATAATATAAATTCAAAATTAACTAAAATAGATAGTATTGATGCAGACGTATTTCTAAAGTAGCTAGTTTAAATGACTTTTTAGCTACTTTGACTAAAATTTGACTAAAAAATGACTAGCATTGCTAAAAATGCTCTCAGAGGCTAAAGAGGGATTGCTAAATTATTGGTTTGCTAGATGACCTTATCATCACAAAGTTTTGCAAGTCTGCTACTAACTAATTAGTGAAATTGGAGATGGAGATTGAGTGTACGTACAACGTGAGCACTATTTTTATTGCATTGGGCCAGGCTGAAGGGTTGAAAATAGCATTATACATATCTTCTACATTTCGGATTTGTACAAATAGGTACTAAATAATTTCTTTGAATTATTTGTTGACACTTTAAATGATATAATTTTATGGATACGTAAGATAGAAATACATCATGGATACACGAGGGATATGTCAAGATGCGGCCGGGTTACATATTAAATCCCCTTTGCATCGTCTTTATTATGATTTTAACTTTTTTGGATCTATCTATATTTTTTCATTTTCTCGATTTGATGATATTAAAAAGGGCCTAAAATTTCACAATTACAATATGTCCATCAAAGAAAAACAATAAGGAGAGTGAAGAAAATAGTTCTTCACAAACTTATAACACCTTGAACTTGAAATTTGAAGACTATCCTATTTTATTTGGTTATTACCACTATTCTCTTTCTCATAACAATTTTATGACGAGACATAATGGAATAACTTTTGGGGAAACAAAAGGCATGGGTGGGTTGAGTAATGGGCTACCTCTAGGGCCAACCTGGAACTGTAATGGCTACATAATCTTGGGCTTGATTGGACTAGCAACCCCACGAGCTTGTAAACACAAGACCTTGGCCAGAATATGCATCCACTCTTAAAACTCAGAAGTACCAGACTAAATTATTGGGGGATCACCTGCAGTACTCTACTTCACACATTTCATCATCCGCTAATAAAGCTTTGAGGACAAGTCCTTGGTTGTCCATATATTTATGGCCCCGTTCTTGATGGCCGACGTACGTACAAGTTCTTGGGGCCTATCATTTTTAACCTAATATATATGAATATATCTACCACATGAGTATTCTTGCTATGCTTGGGACAGATCAAGAGGCCTAGCTATCATGCATGCATTTCCCTGTTACTGTTCTGCATTCATAAAACGAGTTTCAATTCACTGAACAAGGACCTATATTAGGAAAATCAAGAACATGCACAGCAAAGGCTTACCCCTCAAATTCGCAACTTTCCCTTTTTTTTAGGAGGTCAGTACTTTTATGGATGGACATGCATGGATGAAATGACATTGCTTCTCAAACTAGATGGGTACTTCTAGTGTCCCCATGATGAAGAATAAAAACTCGTGTTGAAAAACAAGCCATGTAAAATTAAATATAAAAGGTCTTTGTCTATTTATCCTAATTTTAGAGATTTTTTTCCACTTGCCTCATTAAAATTTTCTAATTCTCCCTTACCCATGCATAAAAGATTCTAATAAAGTGTTTTCTAATACATTAAAAATTTTTTTTTAAGACTATTTTACCCTCATCTCTTTGTTAGAGAGAGAAAATGGAATAGATAGAAGCCATAGGAGACTTCATCGGAATCCGGTCATTGGCCGCCAGCCGCCAGACTTCTCTGAAAACCTCTTCGGAGATCTCTAAAGAGGTCGTCAAATATCTCATAGGTCGCCGAAAAGGTTTAACAGACTTCTATTGCCCCTCAATAGCCCTCTATTGGCCTTCGATAAAACTTTTTTTTTTCTTTCATTCTTGGCTTCTGCCCTATTTTGACAAAAATAATAATAATAAATTGATTTAGGCACCCAGAAAATGCTTTGGGCACCCACAGCTCTTTCTCCCTTATGGACTGTGAGATCAACAAACCTAGCAGACTGCCGGAGATTGATACCAGAACAAGAACAACAATTTAACAGTACAATTAACCCACTGTAGATCGATACCAGAACAAGAACAAGCAATTAATAGTGTACTTTAACGGGACCTCCTCCCTTCAGAGCGATGATGGTGACGGGAATCCAGCTGGGCATGGGCCTTGGCGGCGGCGCGGTCGGCGACGAAGGCAGAGAGTGGAGTCGAGAACCTTGATGTGGGCGCGAATCTCAAGAAGCGGATCTTGGGGATCAACGGCTGGAGATTACGATCCGGGGAGATGACCCAGTTGACAGATACGAACTCGGTCTCGGACCCGACCCAGACCTGACTCGATCTCTGGCTGCCACTCCAGCATTACTCCCGTTCCTCTCCGACTCAGAAGCACACGCCGCAACCCTTTGAAAGTTGAAACCCGAACTCGAATCGTTTGTCCGACTTCGAAACCCAAAACGCCTTTGCTGACGCAGTCTGCTACCATGGACTTACAGTGTCCGATGAAAGAGCATGTAATTAATTAAACTGTCATTTTACTTTGAACATAATAAGTGAAAATAAAAAACTGTTGTTAGAGTAAGTGAGATAATTTTAGATCATTTTAAACACTTTCCTGTCACTTCTTTATTATGAACTATTCGTTCCGATCACATCTTGGACATATATCTAGGTCTGTCGTTCTATGTCAGTGTATTATGTTGGATCACGCTTCAATCTCTAATAATCCGGTGAGTCGACACTGTGGCTGGCCTAGGGTTCAAAACAGAGATCGAGTACGTACAACGTCGACAGATTACCCTGGAACCTTCGAGATTTCTACTCCATTATTTTCGATTTCACTTTGGAATGGTCCAGTGATAGCCACTTGGCTTTGAGGATCCTAGTGTTTACCCCCCCAGATTTAGGGTAAAGTAAGTTCACCCCCTCACGCGCCCTACAAGAAATTGGAGGAGAAAACACTGAAGACCTTATCTCCATGTCTTGCTGTTCCCTGCAAAATGATTGGCCCGACATCCACGTGGCGGGCAGAGACACCACTGAGCTGCCACCGGCTCGTGTCTGCGTGTAGCCACGGCGATCGGTCGGAGAGAGCCCCTCGTACTCCCGTCCGTACGATGTACTAGTCTTTGGCCTACGTACTGTACGCGACAAAATCATGATTGTAGTCATCTGGGGCTCTGGGCCTACTACGTAATCCTCCCTCTCCATCAATCTCTCACAGCTAAGCTTGGATCGATAGCATTGATATGTGCCCATGTTCATCTGTATGACTGTATCATTTGAGAAACTGATGCATTTGTCGCATTATAACCATTTTCCTCTAACCCAGCTTCTTCGGCCGTCGGCTAAGAACTAACCAAGATCGAGTACGTGTTAAGGATTCATTAGTAGTAGATCGAGTACGTGTTAAGGACTAACCAAGAACTAACCAAGATCGACTACGTGTTAAGCACTCACTTACTTTGATCGAACCTTGTGGAAGAATGTTTAAATCTTAAACCTCATGAGGGTTGGACAATTTAGTGAATGAGAAAACTGAAAGCATTAAGTTGGAACGATTGCCTTATGGATACACGTGAACTTCTTCTTCTTTAAAATTCATAGGAGATTCTATTAATAATCAAAATTGTTAATTTATTATTATTATTATTTTTTTTTTAAGATTATTACTTCTGTAAAACATAGATCAAACCTGCAGGAGCAATAAATAGTTTTGATAATAATTTAGATAGTTGTCCATTTGTTTGATCACAGTCAAATGATTGAGTAATTTTTAATTTAGTTATATTCATGATTTTTTTTTAAATTTTGAGTTATTATCATAGTTGTCTATTACTTCCATTAATATTGTGTTAAAAAATGGCACATGTATATATGACTCATTTTTGAAAGATAAATTTATAAAATCACTCATTTTCACTTATAGCTTTCTATATTTAATTGAACTTTTAGTTTATTATCATACAAATTGATCAAAATGTAACAAAAAAAATTTGATAAAATATTACTTAAGACTTTCTAATAGACAAAATTAATTAAATGGGTCTTTTTATTAAATTATCCTTGAAATTAGGTCATGTGTTATGCACATGTCAATTTTTAACTGAAAAATAAAGGAAGTAAGCGTTTGACACCATTCAAAATGAAATCGAAGAGTTCATATACTTGTTGTAATCAAAATTGAAGTTCATGTACTATTGACAAGATGAAAGATAAGTTTATGTTTAGAAAATTGAATGATTTGGACTATAATAATAAGACAACATACAGTGCGAGTTTTCAGAAGAAGAATAGAAAAGGTTGGTGAAAAGTTTAGAAACAAAGAACATCTTCTCCCCCAAATCAAATCATCAATGATCTCATAGTTGGTCCATATGAGCTGGATGGACATGGGTAGTAATTCAATCAAATCAATAGAGAGGGAGAGAGAGGGGGAATGAGATTTGACAATTTGGGTGACCTCAAATTTAGTCTTAGATGATGCATGGTACACACTACTAGACAGCATCCCAATTTGGATGGGTTTGATAGTAACACTTGCAGGTCCCTAATGGATTTGGATGGGCTATTAATAATGAGTGATCCAAGAGAGAATGCACATGGGACTTTAAAGTTTTCAACCTTGATCCTGTTTTGTATTATACATCTACATAAATGTGGAGTCTATTGGCTTCAAGAAAAAATGTAGTCTATTGGAAAATGCACTAGCAGGCAATTTGTCTTTTATCCTATAGGTTTAGGGAAAAAGTCTTCACTAGGGTGGCCGCTCACCTCATACCCTAGACAAACCATAAGTCTCACTTATTGTTTGATAATTCTCATGTCATATCTTCAATATAAGTTTGGAAAAAAAAAAACACAACTGTATAAAGAAAAATTGTTAAAATAAGAATATTTAGGTCTAGGATCGATTCTGTTTTTGACATTTTCTGTCGAAACCGAAACTGAAATGGTTTTTCCGGTTCGGTATTGTCACTTTTTTTACCGGAACGTTTTGAAATCGGAACCATATTGTTCGGTTACAGCTTGTAATCAATTCCTGTACATTGCAAGAAAGCACACAAATTTTTTCAATTTCCCAGCTTCCTAGCCACATAAAGAGAAGTAGTAAAGTAGTGTGAGTTTTGGAAAATCGAAGTCGGGATCGGGCTTGTAGAGAATTAATGAAGTTGTAGCTCCACCAATATCAGAAAACAAATTCAATTAGTGAGCTAGGAAGAGCCGAAGAGGAATGAAGAATTGAAGATGATGAACTAATGAAGTGAGTTTGGGAATTGGGATTGGAATGGCCAAATGGGGTTGAACTAGGTTGATGTGATGAAGATGTATTGGGTTTCTGAGAAATGGAGGCTAGCCTAAAAATTGCCCACTTACTCCACCAAGATTTTTTTAACCCCATTTACCCAATCTAACAGTGTTTGATAGTATTGCCCTCATACTCTCTCTATCTCTCTCTCTCACTGTTTCGTACTCATATCCCAAACTACAAACCCTGAATTCTCCAACCTCTCTCTACAAATCCTCTATTTCTGGTGGCCTCCAAGACCCCCGACGAGTCTTGCATCTCCAAGATCGAGGCGACTACTACGTTCGGTTTTGGATCGTAGTGCTGAAGACGTAGAACGGCAGAGGTTAATATACGCACAGGGCATTTCGTCTGAGCCGATCTGGACAGAGGCGACACCAGTTTTGTTCGTCAGAGGTCCGGGAAGCTCCGAAGCTCCACGCTCCAAGTTTGGGTCTGGGCTTCGCTGGCAGGGCAAGGACGACATCGTTCTGTTTTTTTTTTTTTTTTTTTTGGTATATTTGGCAGAAGACTTATAAGGAAAGAAGAATGAAGAATGAAAAAAAAAGTTTTATTGAGTAGTTATACATGTCTATTGCGGGGCAATAATATGATTATTAGGGGGCAATAATATGATTATTGGGGGGCAATAATATGATTACAGAGTATTATTAGGGGGCAATAAAATCAGACGCCAGAATCTGGTCACCAGTTCGGTAGCCGAATTCAGGATTCCGGTGATCGGTCGCCAGAGTCTGCGGCCGGCCACTGGTCACTAGAGTCCGGCAAAGTCTCCGATCACTTCTCTTTCTAAGTAATAAAGAAGGAGAGAGCAAAAATGTCCCAAAAATAAATAATAATAATAAAAAAAAAAAACTTAATTGGGAATTAGGGAAATGATCTCTTAGAGTGTTTAGGTAAGTGGGCAATCTTTTAGAGTATTTGGGTAAATGGAATTAATTAATCCCAAAATTAGATAAATGATCATTTCCCCTAAAGAAAAACGCATCACGTGCATTTTACTCTTCCTATAAAGAATAGAAGGAAAAAAATGTGCTGTTACAACTCAGAACATACCATCAATAATTATGGTTTATGCTTGTGGATAATACTTTATGCAGTATGGATAAGTTTAGTGCCCCTTTATTTGACCACCACGTGTAATATACTTTGCTTTCCTTAACTCTGATGAGGATGATGGCATGGTGTTCGATTTTGAATAGAATATACCAATTAGGGCACATTGTGGTTCACAAGAGATAGAAATTAGGATAATGTGCCCTAATTGGTATATACCACAATGTGCATAAAACTAGGGAGAGGAGGATAGAAAATTGGAAAGGGAAGATGGGAAGAAGTTAACATTTGGAGCTTTGGAAGTAGAACCAGAGATATACACACACACACACTCGTATCGATCACAAAGGCGGAGGAGAGGAGGAGGGAGAGGGAGACGGAGCAAGTGAGAGTTTTAAATGCATGACTTTGTAAGAGCATGCAATTTAGGTTGAAGTGCGTGTTGGCACGTGCCGACATGTGTGTAAATATGTGGGGAATTCTGCATTTATGCAAATGCACACGTGCCCACATGCGTGTGTGAGTTCTTAGAGGTAAAGAGATGAGTAAAACCCTAATACTCTACCCGCAAAATTCTTGAAAAGGAGAGAGAAGTGTGATTGAATGAATGAATGGAATGTGATTGCATGTGGATTCATAAACACAACTCAGTCAACTGCACTTTACCCCAAGAAGTTTTCTAGTCTCCCTCCCACTTATATAGTCACGCTTAAACCCTTGAAACCCTTTAATAATTGGACACTTGATTCTTGAGACAAGACAATAACATTCAAAACACCGAGAGATTATTCAGAGCACCGCCGTGCACTTGCACCAACACAAATGAATGGTTAGATTGCATTAAATACACTTTTTATTTATTAAAAATAAGGTTGATAATAAATATAAAGGGTTGATATTATTTTATAAGGATTAGGTCACTTGCACCGTCGGTGCATAAAATAATTTCCATCAAAACACCTAATTCGACACTTAATAAGGTACTACTTTTGTTTCTCCATTTCCCTAACAGTTTGAAAATCTTCTCTTTTCAAGACAAGCTAGCAAAATATTACATACTCACGTCGAAATTTTTTGATGCCGTAAATATATACGATGTTATATTATTAGATTAGCGGTAAACTTTATTTTGAAAGTGTGATTTATCTTGTTTCGTCTAACAGCATAGTATTACAGATATCTAAACAAAACCTAAGGAAGACAGTAGGGGTCAATGTCCAACACGGATATGATAATTGCTTTACAAACAATATGCTATTTAGTTGAGTCACTTGAGTGACATGCAGCATAATTGCTCTATAATATCTATTAAAACGTACCATCTGCATATGGAGGACCACTGATATAGCTCAGAAAATCTCATGCTAGAAACCCCCGCATCGATCAAATCAAACAATGTAATCACCAACCCTCCAAAAGGAAAACTCATTACAGAGAGAGATCGAGATGACTTGTAATATTAAGGGATAGGTGTCCATATATTGAGGAAGGAGGAAAATGGACGTGTACCCGGTTATGTTAAGAGAAGTACACAGTGCCTAGCTGTATACCATGTGAAGAGGTTATGCCCCTCTCTCTCTCTTATATGCACCCACTCTAACCTTCCCAACTGGCATTTTTGATTCATTCACATAACAGAGCCGATGGGATTGAGGAGAGTGAGGACAAAACAAGCCTAGGACGATTTGAGTCCGATTCTCTTTTGGTTTTTTCCACCACATTCCACACTCCTATCCCTACATAAACCGGAGCTAGCCCCCCCCCCCCCCCCCCCCCATAATAGTCTGAGTTCGATAGCTTAGCTAAGCTAGATATATCTAGAGCAATAGAGACTTTGAAACAGTTCATATACAGTCATCTCTATATATCGATCAGAGGTATTATTGTTCTTTGTGAAAACACAAAGGAATCAATATGAATGTGTTGGCCTCGGAATGCAGTAGTGGTTGTGAGTCCGGTTGGACTCTGTACTTAGAGCAATCTTTTGTTTCTCAACATCCGAGTGGTTCACATAGAGGTAATAGTAATGGTTTTTGTGAGGAGTATAAGGAAAAAAGAATTAGCTATAGTAATAAGGATGAAGAAGAAGAAGAAGACCAGTCAATGGTTTCTGATGCTTCTTCTGGGCCTCCTCATTTCAATGAAGATGAGGTTTACATTGATGAAAACAATAATGGGTATTTTTGTCCTCCATCCAAAGATGTTAGAACATTGAAGTTTGGAGGTAAAAAGCAGAAGATCAAAGAAAAGGGTAGATGTGGTGTTCAAGATCAACAGCAACAGCAACCATCTTTTCTAGATGACACTGCTAGCTCCCCTTTTTTCAACATTTCCAAGGTAATAATACAAGTTTTCATCAATGTGACTAATTTTATGTGTTTGTATTGATCCATTGTTAATCGGAGGTTTTGAATTTTATCTGATGGGTATCTGATTAATTTTGCAGAACAATTTGATGGTGTCCAATAATCAGGCTTCAGGTGATAGTGTCCTGGATTTCTCACAAGGTTTCTCATCAACTCATTTTCAGGTAATTGGGTTTTTCTTGTTTTCTTCTTGTGGGGGTTTATTGTATAACTTCTAGTTTTAGCTATGGTTTGATTAATTGCAAATAGCACAGCACTAACCATTCTGTTCTTGCAGGGGAGATCTGCATACCAAGACCACTATGGTTTCTTACAATCTACTCTACCTGGAAATCCACTTCAGGATCAAAACCAGTTGAGTACTCATTTTTTATTCTTATAAAACCACGTTCCAGTGTTTCTCAATTTGTGTTATTTAGACTCATATTTGAGCTTGTTTCTTAACATGCAGGTGGTTTGAAGGGAATGAGATAACAAGATCTTCATATCATCAATGATATCATCAGTTGCTGCATGTGTTAGTGCGGAGGTTGTAAAAGTAGAGATGGAATTGGATCTCAAAAAGGGATCTTGCTCCTTTTTTTTTTTTCCCTTTCTTTCTTTCTTTCTTTCTCTCCTTTTACCTGTCAATGTATCAATGCAGTGGGAAACAACCTAAGAGGAGAAGTTAGAAATAAATTTTCATGCTTCCAAAATTTAATTCCATGTCAACTAGTAGTGGTGCAAGTGAGCTGAAACTTTGCCCATTCCAAGAAAAAAGGAAAAGGAAAAGAAAAGTTGGAACTTTCATATATGTAGGCAGTTTCTGTGTGACCATTTCAGCTAACACTTATTTCTTATGGAACAGCCAATAATGAACATCATGGATTGGATAAATAGCCCCTAAAACACCTCCATATGTATCTGAGAACTGCAAGATATATACTCAATATTCTAGAGCAATTCTGATAATTTGCCTAAATCCATTATTCATAGGGAGGAATTTGCTTCAGAAATGGATATTCTTCATTGTCAGAATTATGTGAAGTTAATCTTGTGTGTCTTATCATCACTTTTTTGGCAATATTTTCATTTTCTAAATTTGTCGGCCGCCATTCATCTTCCCCTAAATCAGGTAGCTTTAGCAGTCCAAAGAAGTAGATAGATGTTTTTAATAATGAATTAAGCCAGAAATTTAAATTTTTAACAAAACATGACACACTGAAGTTTCCACCTAACTCTGTTTGCTAGCCAGTCACAAAGTACATGATAAAAAATCAGGCTAAGCCCCCATCAGATTTGCTTAGGTGGGATTCCCATCATATCCATATTATCAGAAAGCTAAGCCTAAACCTACCCCCAGAAGTAAAACCAAATCTTGGAAAAGGCTCAAGGCATCAATAAGGACAAGACTTTCATGTCCCCAAGAGTCAGGACAAGGCTGCATCCCATACTGATCATATTTGTTCTCTAAGGAAATGAAGGCTTATAATGCAGATCAAAATAAGACAGGATTAAGTAAAAGTGTAATGAGTGATGGGCAGCCTGATAATAATACAGAAATGCCAAAGTTAATGTTGGAATATTTCATATCCATCTCTCATGGCCTTTTTCTAAGCCCAGGAGATCCTGCCTGAGATCTCCCTGACCCAATGGAACATGCCCCATCTTGTTTATTATGTGCCCTTATATCATTTGGAAGGATCCCATTTTCTTTTTCATTTTTATAAATAACCTATGAATTTTTATATATTAATGTAATTGTGCACACTCCAACTCTGTCTGCTTGGAAGCTGTCATTGGACTTTATGTCATGCATGCACAATTATGTGTCTTTCTTGCCAATTTTTTTTTCCCAAACCATTCGCAGTCAGTGCCCCATTCAAATACTATAAAGTTTTGTTCATCTCTTTCAAGGTTGAATAGGATAAAGATAAGATCATTAGCTAGCACTTGGGAATTTAGGATGTCAAAATTCCAAGTCCTATCCCATGTTTTTTAAATTTTAGGTTCAATTATTGGAGTCTTGCATGTAGTCAATCAAAAACTCGTATTAAAAATGGAATTTCAGATTATTTTTTTTAGGTTTTTGTCATCTTAATTATCCTAGAATTTAGAGTTTAACGCTGTGGGATTAAGTTAATTAAATACAAACACTAACACTCTCATAGATTCACAATACACGATTAGAATCGGAGGCAAGCAAAAAACGAACGACAAAAGGTTGTCTAATGTTTTCAGAAGATATACATATAAAAGTGATGATTAGTCTTTTGCTTCACTACTGCATTCCATCATGTAGCAGATAGAAGTGCAGAGATATTGGGATAAGAAACCAAAGAGGTATGGGAAAACATCTTTTGCCCAAGTAACCACCGCCAAGACAAAGCCTTCAATTTTTGCTGTAACATATGATATAATGATATAGAGGGGAAGGAAGGCTAGCTGTGTTGCACTTACAATGTGTAAATTATGAAATGTATGTAACATTCAGTCCCTGCCTGCTATCAAGAATGCAGCTTAACTTCTAGTGTTCCCATTTCTTGAGACAAAGCCTTACCAGCACTTCTTATCGTCTCTGCTACGGACCTGCATACATGCCATATGACTAGGTCGATCGATCAGCACATACATACCTGCACTTGCAGCCGACTGTAAGTCTGTAATATAAACCAATACCAAAATCTACTGTCACACAGAATTAAAGGTGTTGATATCATGAAATTGCAGAAAGTAGAAAATTGTGACTCTGCATTGTGTTCGTATCCGGCTATAGATTGAATCGATCTGAAGAAAGGATAAATGGAAATCTTAAGGGTTAAGGGCTAAGATCATGGGATATATACAGCAGAACAACATGCTTGAAGGGGAAACAAGAAATGAATATATAAAATGATGGAGCAAGGAACTTGTTACTGAGGATCCTGATCGAGAAGCTTATGTATTTAACATAGAGATAAGACATACATGTTTAAGGTTTGATATCTTAGTATATGAGATATCTTTGAAGCATTTTATCAAACATATTGCCTTTCATCTTAAAATCAAACATTCCAACATTAGGTCAAAAAGTCTTAACTTAGACACGAAGTTCCATGTTGGCTACTGGCCGCTGCCCAACCATTGTCATTTGTTAGGGTGGTGCTGCTTGATTGATACACCAATACCAGATGGCTTCGGATTAGCAGGCCTTGTGGAGCTCGATTCCTTTTTCAAGAAAAATAAATTTGGATCAGTGGAGGCAGATGCGAGGGCTTGGTAAGGGATAGGTATGACAACTTTTTCGGTGATCGGGAGTCATAAGATGAGAGCCTCTCGCTTTAATCAGGTAGTTTCATAAAATAAAGATTTTTTTTTTTTTGTTGAGAAAATAGATAACTTCATTATCATGGCCAGAAGTCACGTACATAAGATGTTGTCTTATACAAAAAAAAAAAAATGGCACAAGCCGCCAAGCAAAAGACATGTGACATTCACTTTTAATACATGCGCTCACTTATTGAGCCTAAACAACAAGAAATCAAGTCCTCACTACTAGCTAACCCCTCTTTGAAAAGTAAACCTAGTCGCCTAAAGACCTCAATTGGTATACAACTAAAATAAACTAAGAAGAAAGTAATAGAAGACCCAATTTCAAGTGGTAGGTAAGAGACCAGGAAACCTAAGGCTCTCTTTAATTTGCCCTTATCTCTAGGGCTAGAAACCTAACCTCCAATTGCAGTTACTGGGACGTTGGCTCTTGTTCTTACTTTCGGCGGTCTACCGGTCTTCTTCTTCAGAGTGACAAGAGGCACATCATTGTCATCCTCAATCAAAGGTTTGCCAAGTAGAAAAGATTGAGAGGACCTGCACATAGGACCATAGCCAATCTTTCCCAGATCCGGGGTGCTACCACCTGCTACGAGAGTAAGAGGAGCAGCAAAGCTTGTTGTGACGACATCTATGGAGGCCATGTAGAGGAGGAAGCGATAGCAAGAGGCTAGAGGCTAGGGTGCCGTAGAAGACTAGGTTGAGAGAAATACTCCCCTAGGGTTTTTTTTTCTTTTACTCAAAACATTAACATTATCAGGTAGTTTCATAAAATAAAGATAATTATTCATTTGACTATTTTATGATTTATATTTTCATCAAAATGGTAATTTTCATTAATTATAGCGGAATTACACGTCATGACCTATTCACTCGGGTGCAATAGAAAGAGTCACAGATCGTAAGCACTTTCACCTACTCCCTAATTGCACTCATCGAGTAATACAAGGCTTTAGAACCGACATTAAACAAACTTGAACTCAGGTCCCCAGTCCAACTATTATTCGTTTACTCCAAAGACACTATTGGGCATTGGGTCTAGTAGCATTCTTCTTCTTTCGATTCTTAGACAAACTATCCCTTTTTTGTTTTTCTCTTTAGACTTGTTTTCAATCCGAGAGGGCCTTACCATGCCGTTTACTATTGGAAGGAACCGCAAGGGTGCCCAATACTTGCTTACCCCTAAAATTAAGATTTTGAAACTCGAGACAAATGAAATGGGGTAAACTCAATATGTTAAAGACCTATAATGGTAAGAGCATATGAGGGCAGACACAGGCGAGTTTTCCCGAGTACACATGGAAACATCCCTCTAGAGAATCTTGATTCTGCTCATCTTTTGAATCCAAAGGAACATGTTTACCCTTTCCTTCGAGACCAAGGATTGAAGCAGGTAGCGTACCACGTAGGTCAGTAACTAGGGTCAGGTCCTCCTCTCTAGACAGTTGAAAGATGTGGGAGGACGACCCCTCCCATGCTAGTCAGCTTCAAAACAAGTTCTCCTAAATAGGTTTAGGAATTTGGGCACTCAACACTAATAAACTTGGAGAGATTAGTTATGGGCTTTGCTTTAGAAAAGCCCGAAGTGTAGTTGACTTTTCCTACTGATGGCCTTGTGCACGAAGCACTCATACACTGAGTCCTGCTTACACAATGGCAATCTCTCTCTGTTACAACTCTCCTGGACTATTGTTGCTACATTCACCAAAAACCAGAGGCCCTTTTCAGTCCAATCATAGCAGCAACAAACAAGAGAAGGCCCAGAACCGGAACGAGTTGAAATTTGTTAGAGGCAAGAAGCTGTTGAAACACCTCAGCACTTGGGCCATTGGTGGCCCTTGTAGGGCTAGTTTGGGATTGCTGTGACTTCTAAAAAAAACTGTTGCTGCTGTGTTGTAAGAATAATCAGCTGTGAATTAAAATAGTTTCGTGTTTGGTAAATAATATTTTTAAGCTGTCAGTACATAAAACAACTGAATTAAATTAGTGTGTTTTGATCCACAACAACTTCTAAAAATAACCTCTAGGCTGCTTTTAAAATCTGCTACTAGTGACCTATAACTTTCAATTAAAGCTGCTTTTTATTGAGGATTAATTTCAGTTTACCCCCCTGAGGTTTGGGGGTGACATCATCTACTTTCAATTTTGAATTCCCCCCCCCCCCAAGTTTTCCAATTTCAGTCAGCCGTGTCCAATTTCTCAGATTTCGTTCAAATTGGACGTTAACTCTAACAATTTGACCCACTTTGAGGCTAAAATGGTAATTTTTAGGCTACTTTTTAAAATCTGCTGCTAGTGACCTATAACTTTCAATTAAAGATGCTTTTTATTTAGGATTAATTTCAGTTTACCCCCCTGAGGTTTGAGGGTGACATCAGGTGACATGATGTCACCCCCTCTACTTTCAATTTTGAATTTTTACCCCCCCCCCCCCAAAGCTTTCCAATTTCAGTCAGCCGTGTCCAATTTCTCAGATTTCGTTCAAATTGGACGTTAACTCTAACAATTTGACCCACTTTGAGGTTAAAATGGTCATTTCAAGGCAACAACAAAAAAAACCCTTTCTCTTTCACTTTCGGGGTTTTCTCTTTCTTCTCCAAATCTCTCTCTCTCTCTCTCTCTCTCTCTCTCTCAGATCTGCAACTCCAAAAATGGAAATCGAAACCCAAACGAAGCAAAGGGCACCTCCATGGCCGCACTAACATATAACTACAAATCATCTCTAATTCTATTCGTTCACACATTGATGTTTTCAATAACCACAATCGAATCGAAACACTAACATTGTTGTGAAAGATAGGCCATTGTTGTGATTCTCGAGGACTAGGAGCACGTCCTCCCTGAGGAGGTTTTCAGGGCCGAACCTGTGGGGTATGAGGTGGCAGAGGGGGCTGAATTGGTCACACGACGTGTTGTTATTGTCACTGTCGTCTTCTCCAGGCTCGGTGGAGTTGATGAGGATCTTGATGTCTTGGGCGCGATGGATTTCTTGGAAGAATTGGCGGCAACGGCTGCAGGGGGTGGTAGAGACGGCAACATATTCAAGGCGAGGCTCCAATTGGATCGAGAGCCCCTTCAATCCCTTCAATCAGAATCGAATAGGTCACAGGGCCGGTATAAACCCTACAATTCTTCAACCTATGAACAAATAGAGCCCTCACAGACCCCATGAGCCTCACCTCAATCTGGAGATCGTTTTCAGCAATGATCGGACTTTGTACATGGGGAAGAAGTAAGAGTTCTAAGCGACGAGCTTCTCGAGGTCGGAGATGGAGGCGGAGAGTTGGTCGAGGAATGGTTTGAGGTGAGTGGGATCGATGAGTCGGCATTGGGCAAGTTGGGAGTTGACGGAGGACTTGGAGATGGAGAAGCAGAAGAGGAAGGCGGAGGTGGACTTGAAGGAAGGGGAGGGGTCGGCGGTGCCGAGGAGCGTGACAGAGGTGTTGAGGCGGGATTGGTGGCAGTGGCTGAGGCGGTCGAGCGTGGATTGGTGCTTCTTTTGGCGAGCTAGGTCTGAATCGAGGGCTTCTTGGTAGGATTTAAAGATAAGAGAGAAGCCCCCGAAAGTGAAAGAGAAAGGGTTTTTTTTTTTTTGCCTTGAAATGACCATTTTAGCCTCAAAATGGGTCAAATCGTCAAAGTTAACGTCCAATTTGGAAGGAATCTGAGAAATTAGACACGGTTGACTGAAATTGGAAAACTTGGGAGGTAAAAATTTAAAATTGAAAGTAGAGTGGGTGGCATGATGACACCCCCAAATATTAGGGGGGTAAACTGAAATTAATAATTTTATTTATTTATCAAACACAATAAAATCTAAAATTTTGTACAGAAACTGATTTTTTTTTTAAAGCGAAGCAATCCCAAACGGGGCCGTAATCATTTTATCTAAGTATTCAATCAGACCCAGCATGTTTCTGCTGTCAGGTTCTCTTCTACATTTCTTTTCTAGTTAATGTTAAGGGTAAACTGAAATTAATAATTTTATTTATTTATCAAACACAATAAAATCTAAAATTTTGTACAGAAACTGATTTTTTTTTTTAAAGCGAAGCAATCCCAAACGGGGCCGTAATCATTTTATCTAAGTATTCAGTCAGACCCAGCATGTTTCTGCTGTCAGGTTCTCTTCTACATTTCTTTTCTAGTTAATGTTATGTATAAAAGCTGATTTATGGGTTTTGGAAAAGTGCTAGAGACATAGCAAGACATTAGCTGTTGACAAAGACATAAACTTGGCATTGAGTAATGAACTAATGAAGTAAAATGCTCTTGCTTTTTTAAAACAATGCAGATACTGTGATGAGCATTCAATCCGGTACATTGTCATTGGCAAAGGCACAAATTGTTTGTTTGATGATTTGGGTTTTGATGGCTGTGTTATACTCAACCGAATCGAGTTCTTGGGGAAGAAAGAACCCGGCGTGTACACCGTTGGAAGCGGTTTTCGTTTTAACAAGTTGGGGGTTAAGTGCTCCAATGAAGGATTTACAGGACTTGAGTTTGCAGGAGGGATTCTTGGCTCTGTAGGAGGAGCTATTTGTATGAATGCTGGAGCAAATGGGCAGGAGACCGCTGATTCTGTACATTGTGTTGATATTATAACAAAGGATGGAAAGTGTCATAGGCTTAGCAGGAGTTATCTCAATTTCGGGTATCGGTCATCTCCATTTCAAGATATGCAAGAATTGGCGGCTATAAATGCTGTTACATTTAAACTGCAGCAATCGGAATTAGCAAAGCGAACACTATATGAGTACATGGAAAGGTAGAGTCTAGAATCTCTATCATGTAGAGAAAGGAAGGTTATAAGTTATAACCTCTTGTCTAAAAAACTTTAAGACTTTAAAACTTGAAGACGCTTGTGGTGGTATTGTGGCTAAATTAACAGGAGAAGAATGTCCCGACCAGTTGAGGAACAAAGTGCTGGCTCGGTCTTTCGGTATCCATCTGATATGGGAGTCGCAGCAGCTGAGTTGATAGACAAAGCTGGGTTGAAAGGTTTTAGAGTGGGAGGGGCAATGGTATCCAAAATCCATGCAAATTTTTTCATCAATTGTGGTGGCTCAACCTCTCAAGACATGCTTGAGCTCATTGCCAGAGTGAAGGAAAAGGTTGATCAGAAATTTGCAGTACAACTTAAGCAAGAAGTAACGTATATCAATCCACATTATGCTGATGTGGACCCGGATAAGGACAGATGACTAGTCAATGTATTTGGATCATTTAGTGAAGAAAATGTGAGATCATTGCTTGGAAAGACATAACCTATTTGTAATTTGCTGATAAAACATAAAGAATATTCATTCAAAACAAAATCTTGGGGCAACTTCATTACTCTTCAAATTCAAGCAGTTGTACAATTTGGTTTTCATCTGTTGCTGTCAAGCCAATCAAGAATACCCTTCTCTGCTTCTGTAAGCGGTGTTTTCTTCGCCCTCAAAGGTCCTTCCTCAAACTGAAAATAGTCCTTGTAATTCCGCTTGTAATAATCGTCCATTCTCTGCAAACATAATCACAAAAGAACATGATATCAGAAAAATGGAAATTGCATTGCTTTTCCTGTTCCTCTAGCATATGTTATCCAAATGCAGAACAAAGAGTGAAAGGATAAGGTTCAAGAATCTTTTTTTTACCTCCTTGTCATTCTTGGCCTTGTTGTCTTCTGACTTCTTCAGATACTCTGATACACAATTCAATTACTACTGTAAGCCACAGAATTCCAGAAAACAAAAGCAGGAAAGATAGAGGGGGCAATCCATAAACAAGCAAACTAAGCACAACGAAGTTAAGCTTGAAGAGAAAAACAAAGAGACAAAATGTAATACTTTTGAGAAGCTCAGTGCCAGAGTCACTAAGTTGGGGAGTAGCAACTGCAGCAGATAAGAGCAGCCCTCTTCTTCCAAAATCGGTGGTGTTGCCGGTGGAACTGGTTTTCTTTGGTCCTTTTCTTTGTTTTCTTTGAACTGCCTGCACATTAGAGGAAGCAAACTTGTTCACAGTAACAGTGAGTGCCATCAATATGCTCTGTCCTATCGAGCTCATGGCTTTTCACTACCACCACCTGTTTTATGAACATGTAGATGACGAAGAAGATGAGGTTCCTTTCTCCTTGTAATTATTCAAGCCTTCCAGTTTATCCCCAATGAGTTCAGCTCCTTATTAGAATTCCACGTCAACTATTTATATCTAATATTCCAAAATTATAGTTTCTTGTCCATATAAACCAAAAGACCAACACTTTTGCCTGTCTAATTGCTTTGCTTGATCTCGCTGACCTTTTCTCTACGTGGTGAAATCTAGGGGTGGGCACGGGTCGGTCCGGTTCGGTTTTGGGCTCAAACCGAGTCCGACCCAGACTTATCGGTTGGGTCAAAATCTGGATTGAGAATCGAAAAAGATTGGGCTGGGCTGAAAACTTCGGGTTACCGAATTTTCAGTTCGGCCCGGTTCGGGGTCGGTTTTAGATGGGTTTTTTTTTTTTTTTTTCAATTTTAATGGGCTTTTTCTTTGACAACTAAAAGTTTTTAGGGAAAAATGCACGAACAGTGTCTGGAGACTCTGAGGACTGTCAAAATGATACCTGAACTTTCAAACGTATCAATGTGATACTTGGACTTATATTTCTTGTCAATGTAGTACCTACATCAACTTTCAGTCACGACACCGTTAAATTTACCATGTCTGAGGCACGTAACATACAAAATGAAGGTAAAAAGATTGATTTGCCCTATAACTGACATTTAAAATACACGCACAGTGTCTGGAGACTCTTAGGACTGTCAAAATGCTACCTGAACTTTCAAACGTATCAATGTGATACCTGGACTTATATTTTCTTGTCAACGTGGTACCTACATCAACTTTCCGTCACGGCACCGTTAAATTTACCACGTGTGACTGTGTGAGGCACGTGAGGTACAAAATGAAGGTAAAAAGACTGATTTGCCCTATAACTGAAATTTTAAATTTTTTTTTTTGGTAAAAACATTTTAAATATATTTTTTTTGGTAAAAAGACTGATTTACCTTTAATTTTTTTTCACCCCTCCACCTCTCATCTTCTTCCTCTCCCCTCGATCAACCACTCTCTAAAAAGACTGGTTGCCCTTGCCAATTCCTCCTGCAACAACACCTCAATACTCCTCGATTTCAGGCACACAGCGATGACGCTGTTGACCTCGACGAAAGGATCGACGGCGCACTTCATCGCCGATTTCAGATATTTGACAAGCGAGGCTTCAAGAAGACTACGTCCTTCATTTTGGAGGATGAAATTGAAATTGAAATTGGGATTGGGATTGAGATTGGGATTGGGATTGGGTTCTTTGGAAACTTCGACGGTACTCAAAGCGGGACTTGAGATCAAGGAAGGAGGAGGGCAGAGAGATCATCTATATCATTACTTGTTGGTGTTTTTGTTGTAGTTAATAACTTGATATCAATGGATTTTGAGTTTGAGTTCGAGTTTTGGTGGAGGTGTGGGTGTGGGTGGTGACGAAAAATGAAATTCAGGGTTTCTGCAACGTCTTCTTGGTTCTTCTTCTTCATTGCCCATTTTACAACAGGTCTGCATTGATGTTGTTGGGGCGATTTCAAAGGAGGAATGAAATTTTGTGTTATTTCGATCTGATACATCTGTCACTGTGATTGTTTTGGTTGTTTTGCAATCCAAGTCTTTGTGCTTTCTCTATTGGACTTGGAGGTGTTGAAGAGGCCACGGACCTTGCGGCGGAAGCTGATAAGGCAGCGGGTCTTCTCCTAGATCCAATGATCGGCCCGCTTCTTCGGGGCGAGGTTGCCACCAATTAAGGCAGACTTAGGAGTTGAATAGGGTTGAATGCAAAAACATGTTGGACTTGGTTTTGTGTTTTAGAAGTGAATCGAACAAGGGAGAAGCGATGCTAAAAAAAATTATTTCTCATTCTTTTTTGTTCTTGGAGTTCCCAGATCTTTCATTTCTCTTTCAAAATGGGGTTGTCGAGTTTAAGAAGATGAACAAGAATGGGTTCAAGAACATGAACAATTGAGATTTCTTTTGTTTTGTTTTGTTTTTTTTTTTTTGCCTTTTTGCTAGGTTTGAGAAGATGAACATGAAGAAATGTTAGGTTCATACTTATCGGATTGAGATTTTTTATTTTTTTTAAAGAATATACTGAATTGATCTTGGTTAATAGAAAAAGCAAAAAAAATTAATCATATTTTAATTTCAATATAATAAATTATTATGTTTTTATTTTCAATTTTAAATTTATTCATTTAGGATTTGATGGAGTGGAAAAGTCTTTTTTGCCCTCATTTTCGGCCTCACATGCATCAGACGTGACTCGAATTGACGGAGTCGTGACGGAAAGTTGATGTACTTACTACGTTGACAAGAAAATATAAGTCTAGGTATCACATTGATACGTTTGAAAGTTCAGGTATCATTTTGACAGTCCTCAGAGTCTCCAGACACTGTTCGTGCATTTTTCCCAATAGGATTTGATGGAGTGGAAAAATCTTTTTTGCCCTCATTTTCGGCCTCACATGCGTCACCTGTGACTCGAACTAACGGAGCCATAACGGAAAGTTGATGTAGGTACTACGTTGACAATAAAATATAAGTCCAGGTATCACATTGATACGTTTGAAAGTTCAGGTATCATTTTGACAGTCCTCAGAGTCTCCAGACACTGTTCGTGCATTTTTCCCAATAGGATTTGATGGAGTGGAAAAATCTTTTTTTCCCTCATTTTCGGCCTCACATGCGTCACCTGTGACTCGAACTAACGGAGCCATAACGGAAAGTTGATGTAGGTACTACGTTGAGAATAAAATATAAGTCCAGGTATCACATTGATACGTTTGAAAGTTCAGGTATCATTTTGACAGTCCTCAGAGTCTCCAGACACTGTTCGTGCATTTTTCCCAAGTTTTTATGGGCTTTACTCTCATCTTTTTAATCCATATTCTTTTTCTTCATTCATATTCTTAACCAATTGATCCATTTATTATGTCTGATGAACAATATAACCCATTTTCTGGGCTTCAAGTTCCAGATCAAAGCTTCTTCATGTAAATGTTTTTTATTTATTTATTTATATATTTATTTATTATTATTTTTTTATGGGGATGAACTTAAACATAAACATATAATCTTTGCTTTGCATGCATAGATGATAGATCTAATCGTACATACTATTAACAAGAGAAAACAACACAAAAACAAACATACTAATCTCAGCAAACAATCCAAAATCAAATTCTGAAGTTTAGTACTAATCTCAGCAAACATACTGATCTAGGTTTGCTATAATCAATATGCCAAAGTTCATAAGAAAAAAAATTAATAACAAAAAAATATCAAAGCTTTAAACATAGCTTTCAATTTCCATATCGCATCAAAAAAGAAAAAAATTCCGACTTCATCTCATCCATCCCTTCCAGATCTATGATTCCATATCCAGCAATAAATAATTCAAAAATCATAAACCATAATCATAATCATATCTTATATAAACCCAATCTGATCTCAACCTAAAAAGAGAATAAAATTGAACAACTAATCTAACACCCAACCCAAATCGAATAGAATATGACATGCAATGAATCGAATAGAATATGACATGTAATGAAGAAGATCACCTGATGATGGAGAACACCGAGAACGGCGACCTTGTGTTGGGGGATAGTCCGTTGATTAGCCGCGGTGGGCGACGTGGTGGATGGATCTGATGAAGGCCTCATCTATTCTAAAAAGGACATGGCCTAATTTAGTTGAGGCCTAAGTTTTTGTGGAAGATGGTAAGACTTGAGAGAGAGAATGAGAGATGGTGAGAGAGAGATCATAGTGAGAGAATGAGGCTGCTATCGTTAGGGGTCGTCAACGGGCCGGGCCGGGCTTTATTAAAAATCAAAGGATCCAACCCCGTCCATATAAAGCGGGCCTTGAGGGATTTTTCGGCCAGGGCAGGGCTTGGCCTTGCGGGCTTTTTTGGGCCGGGCCTTGCGGGCTTTATTTATAAATAAATATTTAAAGACACAAGTATTTTTTTTTTTAATCAAGCTTTGGAAATTCAATGGATAATGATCACATACAACCAAAGATAACATATCTATATAACTATATTGTACCCAAAAAAATCTATATTTATATATAGATACTAATTTATTGATAAATAAATTTTTAAAGACACTAATTTTTTATAAATCTATATTTATACATCATACTCTCCAAAGAGCTACATATAGAAATTCAAAGAAAATGAGAAACCGACCGTTGGATGAGTTTATTACAATAAATTATGAGTGTGGTAAAAAATTTAGCCAATTTCACCATATTTTCGAATCCGATCGGATTGGTCAACCGTAGACACTTATAAGTTTTATTGGTTGACCGATGCTGTGACAACCGTGAAACGTGCTTATTTTTTCACATCACGTTTGTATATATTCCATCAATGGATGTGCGTAGACATAAGATAAAAAAAATTAATTTTAATTACAAACACATTGGACTATACCAATTTTATTCATAAAGTTATATGACTTATACATTGCATTTAAACTGTTTAGGTTCATTCTAAAGCAACTATGAAGTGGAAAATGAATTCGGAGAAA